>SNQJ01S0022834.1:102267-115942 GCA_010110895.2 Picea sitchensis
AAATGTCTCCTAAATATCATAATTAGATCCACAATATCCTAGGAGGGTCGAATTCCTCCTTTAGATCCTCAATATATGGTCAAAATCCCACGAAATCCAAAACTGTCCAAGATTTAAGGCTGAAACAGGGCAATTTCTGCTAAAGTGGCCATGTTTGACCAGCGTTGACCGGACATCTGGAAGGCTCAGATTTCGAATCTGATAGCTCATTCTCCATCCTTGTACATCAGGGAACACAACCCAAGTGTTATATTTTTCCCAGGTGTCCTGCAAGTATACAAACCATGGAGCTTTTACGGGATTTGGTCAAATCCTGTAATTTCTGATAAATTTTCAATTTTAATGCTAAAATTTAGAAAATTCAATTCTTAAGCTAAAGAATGACAAATATACCTTGCATAGGCTGTTTCATGGAAAATGTGGAATGAAATGAAGGAAAAATGGATAGATAAAGAGGCAAAAGTATGGTTTATAGGGAAAAATGGAAGCACAAAAATGGACTCAACAAAGGTGATGAGTGGAAAACAACCTTTAAAACAAATGAAGGTTTGTATGAGTGGCTTGTTATTCCATTTGTCTTAACGAATGCCCCGAGTAATTTTATGAGGCTGATGAACGACATACTGAAAGATTTCATTGGCAAGTTTGTTGTTGTATATCTGGATGATATATTGATCTTTACCAGGACTAAAGAAGAGCATTTGAGGCACTTGACATTAGTGATGAGGAGGCTACAACAGGAAGACATAACTCATTTACTTGGGTTTTGTGATCTCTTCAAATGAACTGAAGGTGGATCCAGAGACGGTGAAAGCAATCAAAGAATGGTCGTCAACAAGGAGTATGTTTGACGTGAGGAGCTTTCATGGATTGGAAAGTTTCTATAGGAAGTTCATCAGATACTTCAGTGGGATTTGTTCACCAATGATGGATACAGTGAATAAGAAGAACAAGTATTTTAAATGGACAGAGGAGGCCGAAAGGAGATTCAATGTATTGAAGGAGAAAATAACAGAACAACCAATTTTGATCTTGCCGAATTTTGAAAAGACATTTCAGGTGAGATGTGATGCAAGTGGAGTTGAAATAGGAGCAGTTTTGAGTCGGGATAATAGACATGTTGCCTATTTCAGTGAGAATTTGAATGAGACCAAGAGAAAATACTCCACATATGACAAGGATTTTTATGCCATAATTCAAGCCTTGAAGAAATGGAGACATTATCTTGTCCCACGGAAATTTGTCTTGTATAGCAATAACTAGGCTTTACAATTCATAACCAGGTAGGAAAAATTGAATCAGAGGCATGCAAAATAGGTTGAGTTTATGCATAATTTTACTTTTGTCATAAAACATATCCCTGGGAATGATAACAAAGTTGTTGATGCATTAAGCAGGAGATGTTTGATTCTGCAGGAATTCCAGGTGAAGAGCTTAGGGTTTCAACACCTTAAGGACATGTATTTTGATGATACAGATTTCAAAGAAGCATATGAAGCATGTACAAACCTTGTGTTGAGAGACAAAATCTAGTGGATAGAGTACATAATTCAAGAGACATTGTTGTTCAAGGGAAATCAGTTGTGCATACCAAAATGATCAATGAGGGATAACCTTTTGAAAGAAAATCATAGTGGAGGATTGGTTGGACATTTTGGCCATGATAAAAAGTTTGCACAGTTGAGAAGCTCATACTATTTGCCAGGTATGAGAACATAAGTGATAAATTTTGTGAACAGATGTAGAATCTGCCAACATGCAAAGGGGAAGAGACAAAACACTAGATTGTATCAACCATTGCCAATACCAGAGAGGCCTTGGGATGTAATAAGCATGGATTTTGTGTTGGGACTAAAGAACGCAAAGAGGATTTGATTCCATATTGGTGGTGGTGGATAGATTTTCAAATATGTCACATTTTATCCCATGCCAGAAGACCAGTGATGCAACAGATGTTGCAAATCTTTTTTTCAAGGAGGTTGTAAGACTTCACGGCCTACCCAAAAGCATTTTCTCGGACAGAGACACAAAATTTGTTGGTCACTTTTGGAGAACACTGTGGAAGAAGTTGGGGACAGATTTGTCCTTCAACTTAGCTTATCACCCCAATACAGATGGGCAGACTGAGGTGGTAAACATAAGTTTGGGAAATTTATTGAGGAGTCTGGTCACTCAGCACCATAATCAGTGTGATCAAATTCTGCCACAGGCAGAATTTGCATACAATGACTCACCAAACATGAGCATTGGAAAGAGCCCATTCCAAATATTGTATGGAATGCAGTCGAGGGGAGTATCTGAGTTGAGAGACTTGGAACAGAGTGAGATCAGGAGTGCTGGAGCAAAAGATTTTGCTGCAGAAATGCAGAGGCTACATAGGCAGATCAGAGGACAGTTGCAGAATTCTAACCAGGAGTACAAGCACAGAGATGATTAACATCAAAAGGAACTTCAATTTGAAGTAGGAGATCAGGTTCTGGCACACCTCAAAAAAGAAAGGTTCCCTAGGGGAACATATAACAAGTTAAAGATGAAGAAGATAGGACCATGTAAGATCTTGAGGAAGTTTGATGCAAACGCCTATGAGATTGAGCTGCCAGATGATGTGGGCATATCACTCATATTCAATGTCTCAGACATGTATCCTTACATGAAAGAAGACACAGAGGGGTCAGAAGATCAAGAGAAGATTCAGTGGGAGAAACAAATGCCTATAGCAGAAAAACCATAGATGGAGAAGATTGGTGATCAGAGGATTGGAAAGAAGACCATAAGGAAGACCTATTTTTAATATCTAGTCAAGTGGAATGGACACCTAATAGAAGATGCCAGTTGAGAAAAATAAGTTGCTATCCAAAAGCATGGAAGGTCAGTGCAGGAGCTCATTGACAGGAGTCCATGAATTTTTGTCAAGGGGAGTATGATGCAGGAGCATCGTTGGCAAGCACGCGGAGCAGGACCACTCAACATATGGCAATATTTTTGGAATCTCAATGTTGGCAGTCACAACAGATATTTTGGAATCACCCCTGAACTCAGCGCCGGAAAAAATCTTTTGAGGCATGCTTGAACTCAACGCCAAAAAAATCCTTGGAGACACGCTTGGAGATTGCGAGCGCAGTGGGAGTTTCCACTCTGACTCTGGAATACGACTGGTCTAGATAATTGTTAGGTTAAGTTATAGAGTATGCAAGTAGCCAGGGGGAACCCTAAGAGCCCTCTGAGATGAATAGAGGTTTTGTATGCCCAAATGAGGCTAGCTGCAAGTTAGTAGGAGATTCAGTTTTCAGTTGTTGTTTTTTATTTAAGTTGTATCCATTTTCACTTTGAATATAACAAAGGAATATTGATCCAATGCATGGTGTGAACATTGTTTGTAATTCCCTGTTATTTTTGTTTTCATGAATGAATGAATGAATATCGTTATGAGTAGATGGAACTGTGAAGGTTAGCATAAGTTTCAATTGTTTCTCTTCTGGTGAAGTAGTGCAAGGTGTGCACATAGAATGCAAAGAGTGCGTTGACGAAATTTGTTTCGGTTCCAAAGCTCAGAAGAGATAACACAAACTTCTACCTTTGCAAGGAGTGAAAAGAGACTGGTGCAAGGCGTGTCCAGTCATCCGCAAGAATTCAAACCTTGCGTAAATATCTGGTGCAAGGTGTGCACAGACCCGAGATTAGACTAAGTGTCGAAGAGACTGTGCAAAGAGTCAAAGAATCAGAGGAAGAGAACGCAAGGAGGGAGAGAGGAAATTCTCTTCGATAAATCCTTTAGATTATGAGTTATCGAAATCCCTGGAGCGCAAGGAGTGTGCGGGAGGTCGAAGTCTATACAATATCAGAAGTTCGGGAGGGATAACACTTTGTCGAGGAGTAGTTGAGATCCAAGAGTTGAAAGCGCAGGAAGCGCAAGGGTTGAATCCTTTAAAGACTTAGAATATTTTCTAAGTTAGAAAAGATCAAAATCTCAGGAGAGAGGAGTGACGATGATCGTTGGATCACCGTGAAGCAGATCGACAGACGTCTGATCCAAGACAAGGTACGCGAGCTTTAATTGTTCGTTTACATAGGCAGGAGAACCCACCAAGATTTGAGACTTGAAACTTCCAAAGTCCGGAGTTCTGTATTTCTGAAGTGAAATCTTTGTCCTTCGATCATCCAAAGAAGACTGAGCCATCAGATCATCCTAGGTGAACATCCGGCGTTGGATCGCCAAGGAGAATCTGAGTCGTCAGATATCGCGAGATCAGGCAGAATCAAGTTTGAAACCTGAGATTCCCGAAGCGCGGAGTGTCGGAGGGCCGAAACTAATCTGGACTGTTATATCCAGAGGGGTACGTGTTGGCGGGTCGTGAAATCTAGAGGAGAGGAAAAGGCGAGGTGTTGAAACACCCGAAGCCCGAAGAGCCGAGATTCGTCGATCTGTCGGAGGACACTTGTCAACAGATAATGAGCTCTGGGAAATTTATCATGGGATTTTTTAATTTGAGATCTAATATCACTTGACCTCGAAGACCCAAAGACCTAAAGTGAATCTGAGCCATTGGATCTAGAGGAGACGTGGAAAAGATCTGAGAATTCTAGGTAAAGAGCCGAAGCAATCCTTGATCATCTGATCAAGTGGAAACGTGGCAGGATTCCATGAGTTTTGAGGGGAGCCAAGTTTGAGGTGTGAGATCTCCGAAGCTCAGAGACTCATAGAGATCACAGTTGTTGATCCGAGGAGGACAGGCGTCATAGGACTATAGCCTCTGGATAAAATCCATTGGAGAAAGGGTGAAGTTTTAGATTTGAAATCTCCGGAGTCTGGAAACCCAGAGGAGACCTCGACCGTTGATCAAGGAGAGGGTTGCAGGACTGTTGATTTGAGTGGAAAGGTCAAACACCCAAGGCAGAAGTTGAACCATTGATCATGAGGATAGGTGTTTGTAAATCGTCATATCTGGGAGATTGGAGTACGGAAGGAGGTGAGGTTTGAGATTTCAAAACCCCGGAGTCTGGAATCACAAAGGGATTCGAACTGTTGATTCTAGAGAACAGATCTCAGTCGTCCATTGGAAGCACCGTCAATATCGTTATATCAATGGTTATCTTGCATTGCGGGGACACGAGTAGCATGGAATTTAAAAGTTCGAGGGCGGACCACAATCCATAACGTGTTTTCATCGGGGAGACACGTGGAGGCTCGAGGAGAATTGCGGGCCCAAAAGTGGTTTGACTTCAAACCTCTTGTGACCGCGCCCGTAGTCGCGTGGTCATCAACAAGGTCGCATCTGAGAAGGGGCCAAGAGAGAGGGCGCTAACACAAACTCTGATATTTTCGTAGAGCGTGGAAGAGAAGGTCGCATTTGTTGTAGAGCCTGTGCTGGGAGCCGTGAGGACCTGTATTTGACACAGGACGAGACCAATGAGGTTTCAGAGAGTCACCCAACTCCCGAATTGAATATCTTGACCGAGAGGTCGAGGAACCCTTAGGAGGTAAGGGGGTATGCACCAAGATGTCACTGGTTGACCATAGCAGTATGTTGAAGAACGAACAATGGAGGCTAGAACTTCGATCCAACAACCACAACAAAAGGACAAGCAAACAACACCTAGGTCATCGAGTAGACAACCCACTGCAACAATTGTTTGGACGTGCATACCGGAAGGGGTACATGTATCAACAAATTTGTTAGATTATGTAGAGAAATTGAGGTACTCAAACCATGATGTAACAGACACAGACAAGTTTCCAAAGTTCTCTAAGCATGTCTACCTACAAATTGTGGGTATAACACCCTTTGGAGAACCAATTCATCAACCACTCCAGTGGGCAGCGGGACTGGCCAAAACTGGAATTCTAGGTCTGTTGGACCTACCACACTTTGGAAGAGGCCAATATGCAAATAGTTGCGTTAAGCAGTTGATGGCAGTCACACATGGCAAATATCTGTGGCTGGAACAACTCATCTCAATAGACGTAGAGATCATCGCACACATCACAGGGTTTCCATCACGGGGCATGGATCCCACACAGTTCCTCGAGGACAAAACAAAGGAGAAAGCACTGGACGAGGAGATTAAGAAGAAATATGGCACCGAAAGGGGGTTGTACGAAATCATTATCAAGTGTATTATTGACGTCGTGACTAGAATGGACACAAAAATTATGGCATGCAAGTTGCTCATGAAAGGCTGCAAGGAGGAAGTCATTTTCAGGGTTGTTGTTGCTGCATCACAATGTGTCAAGGGCACCACACTCAGTCGGGCCCCTTACTTGTTGAATACGTTCCTAGATGACTGTAAGGATGTGCAGGATTTGGCGACATAATTTCATTATTCATGGCTACTCATCCTGATAGCCATTATGGGATGGAAGGAGTCGAAGTACTCATTTTTTGCCACGAGACCCAAACCCTGCCATGGAGCGCGATACTTATCGCTTGGAGTCACTTCAGACACCAAGAACAAAAAAACAAATGTAGCTATATTCGACGGATATCTCTACGACCTACATGATACCATCACCAACACTTGGAGGATAACACCGGAAGTTGTTGCACAGTATCAGGGCATAGCCAAATTCAAAGTCACTAGACATGCGATGTGGATCCAGATGTGGAAGGACCCCGACAATCAATGGCTACAACTGTGCTACTGCATCATGGAGGGGGACATACAAATGGCCATTAAGGATTGGGAAGACGAATGGAGGATTCCAGTCCTCACTCGGGAAATACCCACAGAGATAGAGGAGGAGGAGGTAAGACAAGAATATACACATGTTGAGGAGGTAGGGCGGGAACAAACAAAGCCCGAGGAAATAGCAGTGCCCAAGAAACCAAGGACAGGTCAGAACAAGGCAAACCAGAAGAAAGGGGGGACATCCAAGACATGCGTCCAGAGAGGGAAGAAGAACAACACACAGACGGCCCAGGTACAACATGTTGAGACAACATAGGGGACTACATCAAGTGCTACACCACAAGAGCCAGGCCAAACTAAGTGGCTATCCACCCATATGGGGGGCGCACGCAAGAAGATGAAGGCACATAAAATGCCTCCAGAATACATGATCACCTAGGATGATGTAGACATGGTGGCCCAAATGGTCCAGGATCGTATATTCGAGGATTTTGAGAATGTTGCACGCCAAAGGGACATAATTGAAGAATATTTGGCATACGTGCAACAACTCCTCAGGAAGATTGAGGAAGCACAGGGAGCCGACAACACCATAGGAACGAGCCTGCCAGCGTCAAAGATAGGAGGAGAACCTGGAGCAAGCGAGCATGATACAATCCAGACAATAGCACAACTGAGTTCAACGTTTCACGTCACACCCGACATGTTGCACATAGACTAAATCGTGGGGCAGACACCCCTAAAAGACTTGGTTCAACTACAGTTGGTATTGCAGTGGACACCAACCAAGGCCTTGAATAAACTGTAGGTCAACATTACACAGGAGGTGCATTCTTGCGCACGCACAAAGACAACGGAATTGCAACAAACAAAGGATTATCTCGATAGGATGGAATTGGTACTTGAGCAGGCCAAGCTCGAGACTAAGGATGAAAAGGAATGTGTGAAGGGACTGGAGCAGAAAGTGGTTGTAGCCTACGAGAATATCCCAAAGAACGCACGGACGACTGAACTCATGGTGACAGAGAAGATTGGTCAGATTGTGTAGACAATCGATCAATACCAACAAGAGATCAAGAATCTCTGGGAGCATCTCATACCTACCACTCCAACGGAGGTGAGGGAGAAAAGTAAACAGGAGGCGACATCGTAGATACAAGAGATAGAACGACAATTCCACATGACAGACGACTTGTTCAAGAAAGAAATGCAACTCTGGACGAAGCTGGAAGAGGATCAACAGGTCTAGCAATGAGACTAGGAAGGAGAAAGGATAAGCTCAACTATCCAGGACCTCAAGCAGAGGCAAAAGACAATGTCGATCACAGAGTGCATTAAAGGGGTGTAATACATGAAGAAACTACAGGCATAACTCATAACTGCGTAGACGTAGAAAAAGGAACGCTGGGTTCAAATGGAACCTCTCCAGGAGCGAGCAACAGAGGTCATTGCATAGGCAGAGGAAGCCAAAACATACATGGAACAAACCTAGGCAGAGTGTGCAAGGATGGTCAACGACGAGATTGCAGTGTAGTTATTAGATGCACTCAAAGAAAAGACTGTGAAGACCCAAACACAAGAAACGAATCTCATGGAGAAGTTCCAAGCGATCACAAGGGAGATCAATGAAGAACATAGGGGTTATGTGGCTAGGGATGAGCCACGTGTCATTGTTGGGGGCTTGTTGGAAGCAATCCAAATCAGAAAGAAATGTTATTTTGGAAAGAAAGGCATGCACGAGGAAAGCGACAACTGGAAGGAAGAGCAACATGCGTGCATGTATGGAAGACCTAACGACGTTAGGGTTAGGGTTTTTGTAATACATTGTAATGGATGATGAGCCATAAATGTATATATATAAATACCTAGGAGGTCTAAAGAAGTAGTAGTTGTCCATTATGAAAGAATACAAAGGTTGGTTTTAGAGAGTTTGAAGACACGACGAAGGAGTCCTGTTTTGATAACTAGTTGTAGTCCTTCTGTCATATGATCTACTTTTGTAAACTATTGAGCTATAGAGGGACAAAAGGGTAGATCTTGATGGTTAGATCACAAGCTGAGGATCCTGGCGTGATCTAGTTTGCCTCGTAGTAGGCCTCGCCTGACTGAGGATGACTTGTAAAGCGTGTGACGTTGTAGTTTTGGAACTGCCATAATAGAAGACCTTGAGGGCCAGACCTTTGTGGAGGTAGCCCAGGAGGGCGTGAATCATGGTAAAACCTATGTTATGTGATGGAATGCTTGTGTCTCTTTTACTATTTATGAGTAGATGTTAGCATGATGAATGGATGAGATAATTACATTACATGCATAATTGGAAATGGCAGTATATTGCTTTAATAGGTTAAATAGAACCCTCGACGCACACTTCTCATATCTCCACTCAATCCTGGGCTGCAACCACTTGAGTATTGCAGTCACCCATTAAAACTATCTCTTTTGAGACTGCGTAGTGCACCCTGTGTACTGCATTGCCTTTTAGTTTACCAGGAGGGTCGATAGTTTTAGAGGCTTTGTTGGAACCCCAATAGAATTGAACCTGGGTAAATAATGTTAAAGGTATAACTCAAAGATATTTAAACCAACACACAGTAGGTTGCTTCTTACTGCTCCATGAAACAATCCCGGAACCAATGCCAAATGCATAACCTACAGTAGATCTCTGATCATCCGGATTGCCAACCCAATCTGAATCTGAGTAATCTGTCATCTCAACATCAAATGAAACAATATATTTAATACCATAATCAAGTGTTCCTTTGAGATACCTGAGTACCCCTTTCGCTGCATTCCAATGGATTTCTAGAGGTTTCTCCATAATCTGACTTAACACACTAACAAAGTATGTTATGTCAAATCTGGTTGTAGTGAGATAGTTCAGGCTTCTCGCCATCTATCTATAAACTATATCATTTACCTCCTTCTAACCATCATCGCAGTAAAATTTTGTGTTCTGCTGCATCGGAACATAAGAAAATTTACATTGATCCATTTTAAACTTCTTAAGTACTTCTTTAACATATTTTCCTTGAGACACAAAGGTTTGACCATCATTTATCCAGACTTCAAGACCGAGACAGTAATGTAACTCACCAAGATATTTCATTTCAAATACATGTGACTTCTGCTTCTTAATTTCACTAATCAATTTTTATGAATTTCCTGTAATAATTAAATCATCAACATATAAGGAAATCAATACAACATTCCCCTTTTCATCAAACTTGGTATACATATTTGGATCACTTTTTCTCCTCATAAAATCCTGCTGAAGAAGGAAGGAATCTATCTTCTCATACCATGACCTAGGTGAATGTTTCAGTCCATACAATGCTTTCTTTAATTTACATACTAAATGTTCCTGACCACTTTTCACAAACCCCTCTAGTTGAGTAAGGTAAACCTCCTCCTTTAACTCACCATTCAGGAAAGAGGACTTTACATCTAATTGGTGAAGCTTCCAATGGTGTTTTGTAGCTAGTGCAATTAACATTATTATTGTGTTTAATTTAGCTATTGGTGCAAATGTTTCTACATAATCAATGTCCTCTTTCTGTGAATACCCTTTTTCCACCAATCTAGCTTTATATTTATCTATACTACCATCTACTTTGAATTTTAGGTTTGTATATCCATTTACAACCTATGGGATTTTTATCTTTAGGCAATTCAGTCAATTCCCAAGTTTTTTTTTTTCATTATAGAGTCATATTCTTCCTCCATTGCTTATCTCCACCCTTCATGTTCATTAGCTTCATTAAAAATCATGGGTTCTATGACATTTGAAATATTACTCATTAGGGCATAATCTTTATACTTTTTAGGTGGACGAACCTGTCGTGAATATCTTCTCAATTGGTTGGTGTCTTCTTCTCTGTTTTGTGAAGATTCTTATTCATTGCTAGATGTATCCATGTCACTAGGTGTCTTTTCCTGCTACTACTTCTCTTCTTTGACCTCCTCATCTTCAAGAAGTACACGCCATCCTTCATGACTGTTGTCTTCATTATTTCCTTCTGCATGCTCATGGAAAATTACATCTCTACTTGCAAACACTTTGTGAGTAGATGGATCAAACAATTTATATGCTTTAAATTCTGAACAGTACCCTATAAAAATACATTTGATAGCTTTAGCATCAATCTTCTTCGTGTTCTCCTTTGGAATATGTGCAAAAGCCTTAAACCCAAATCTCCTCAAATTATTAATTGTTGGTTTAGAATCATACAAGGCTTCAAAAGGAGTTTTATGATCAAGACACCTTGTTGGAATTCTATTCTTTAAGTAAACAACAATGCTAATGGCCTCAGCCCAAAAATCATTTGAAATATTCTTACCTTTCATCATACTTCGTGCACACTCTACCAGAGTTCCGTTTTTCCTTTCTGCAACTCCGTTCTGTTGTGGAGTGTGGGGTACTGTAAATTGATGTAGTATTCCATGATCTTTGCAATACTTGATGAAGTTCCCCAATCTGTACTCTCTCCCTTGATCTGAGCAAAGGATTTTGATGGGTTTTCCTGTTTTCTTCTCCACCGTGTTTTTAAATTCCTTGAAGTATTCAAAAACATCACTCTTTTTCCTAAGGAAATAAATCCATGTGTATCTTGTGCAGTCATCAATAAACAATAAGAAATAATAAGCACCTCTTAGCGACCTTGTTTGCATTGGCCCACAAACATCAGTGTGCACAAGCTCTAATAGATCTTTTTTTCTCCTATCAAGATTAGAGGGGAATTCATCTCTGTGCATATTTCCTAATGCACAACCTTCACAAGAAGCATACTCATTCTTCAACATAGGGAGTCCTTCAACCATACTTTGTTTTTGTAATAACAACAAATCATGATAATTAATGTGACCATACCTTTGGTGCCAAAGAGTTTCTGTAGGCATAGTCACAGAAGTTAAAGCTTGATGATTCTTGCTAGTGACATCAAGTTTGTATAGGCCTCCAACTCTTACTCTTGAAGCAACAGTTCTGTAATGATCCTGCAAGTCCTTCACTATACAATGTGTCTTGAGGAATTCGACCTTCAAATCCTGATTTGTAATGGTGGACATATAAATCAAGTTTTTCTTTATCCCAGGGACATACACAACATTGCAAATGTGTCTGACATTACCATTTGAAAGTGTTACTGGAATATCTCCTTATCCCTTGATTTGATAACAACGATCATCTCCAAGATAAATATGGGCACCATTATGTGTTTCTTTAAAGTTTATATACATATTCTCATTACATGTCATGTGAATTGAAGCGCCAGAATCAACAAACCATGCATCAACATCATCAGTTTCAGCAGACAGTGCAGCATTAGACACAAACAATTTGAGATATTTTGGATCAATATTTAGGTTTTCTTCTGCAAAATGTCCTGAATGTTTTCTATTTTTATGCCTCGCCTCATCGCCATTTTTCTTCTTATAACATTCTATGGAAATATGCCCAGTCCTACCACAATAAAAGCACTTAGGTTCATTTCTATTCGATTTCATACCTTGATTTGGCTTTTACTTCCTCTGAAATGTACGTCCTCCTCTGCCTCCTTCGTGGTTTACCTTTAGGGAATCTCTTCTTTGTCCATAATGCTAAGTTTGAATTCTGAGGCTTCAAATTCGTGTGCCTCTCTTCCTCTTGCAATGATATCTCCTTCAGTTTCTCAAAAGTAGGAGCTTTATCCCTCGTTGCAAGGTCTGTTATAAACATTTGATAGTCCTCTAGCATTCCATTTAGGGAAATTGTGACAAGATCTGTGTTTGACAATTTTTCTCCTATGTCTCCCAATTTATCTTCCATTTCTTTAATTTGCCCAAGAAAAGTACTGACAGCCTCATTTATATCCATTTTAATACTTAACAATTTACTCTTTAGGAAAATAATGTGATTCATATTATTAGTTTGATACAGATCTTTAAGTTCTTGCCATGTTTCACTAGAAGACTTAGCATCTCTAATATATAGAATTATGTTATCTTTAACAGACATTTTCAACAATACCTTGGCTTTGTTCTCCCTCTTATCCCAATTTGGGATTGTTGACATTGTCGCGCCTGTAGCCACATTGGGTCGTGCTTCATCTCCTTTTGCGATCATCCATATGCCATAACCTTCCATCGAGGTTTGCATATTGAATTCCCAATTGATGAAATTTGATCCATCCAATTTATTGGCTTTGTTGAGTTACGTTTCTACCAACATATTCGCCATCCTTGCAAACTCCTTCACGTAGCAAACTCAAATCACCAAATTACCAATATCAACGATAAAAATCACCAACGATAAGTGTTTTGTTGCAGCAACGATTTGGCTATCAGGTTACTTTTCAGGTTATATAGTATCCCAACGATCACCACTCAGATCACAATTTAAAAAAGAGATAAAATAGGTCGCACACTCTCTAGCGATCAAGCGATAAAAAACAGGTTGATTACTAGCGATCCAATCATGCTAAAACGATTTGATTTCAGCGCGCAATTAAAACAATTGGTCTCGCCTGTAAAACGAGCCTCCGCTCCAGATGTGATCCTCAATGAAAACAATGATCCATGCATGCGATCTCACTTCAGGTAATTCAAAAAATGTGAATTTTATCACAAAGACCAGATTAGATGCACGCAGACCAGGCTTATCGCACGTCCAAATTAGGTATTCACGCATTCACCATAGGCAGGTATTCAGACCAGACCAATGCTCCACACAGAAAAGAGAAGCACGACCATCAGTTAGTGTGACCATCCAATGATCAGGGCTCTTCACTGAACGTGCGCAATTGGCAACACCTCTCTAACACACCACGTGCAGGTTCGGATCCTGTCGTCCACGCCACACATAGATGCTCCACGAGCTCCTTTGCATAACCAGAGACATACCCAAGGATAGGCGTCCACCTCTCTTCATGTGGTGATCTCCCTTGCAGCGATCTCCACAACGATCTGCCTCTGAGACAGTCCGCCTCTCTCCTTCCTCAGGTTCTGATACCAACTTAACAAATGAGAAACAAGAACCGACTCCCAACACCTGGAGACGGGGAAGCAAAGCCAA
>SNQJ01S0022834.1:115992-129379 GCA_010110895.2 Picea sitchensis
TTCTTAAGCTAAAGAATGACAAATATACCTTGCATAGGCTGTTTCATGGAAAATGTGGAATGAAATGAAGGAAAAATGGATAGATAAAGAGGCAAAAGTATGGTTTATAGGGCAAAATGGAAGCACAAAAATGGACTCAACACAAGCTATGAAAAGAACATCTGATGAGGTAAGAGACTCATTTAAAATGTTAGCTCTGATCCATGTAGCTCTAGAAAGGAAGAATAAAAGACTATCTAAGAAAAAATAGAAACTTTACCAAATGATCAAGTTCTTGAGGTTTAAACTAACACCTAGAAAACCTAAACCAAGAGCTCATCTCAGTTTAGAAGTATTGGTTGAAGTTTCTATGGACCTAAAAAAGGAATCCTAAGAGTTAGACATAGTAAAGGAATCAAATTTTGTAATTTTGAACGGTTTTAGAAAACTCAGGACTTTCGCCAGCTTATTTTGGTCCACAGAGGTGTTGTTAGTTGTCGAATCCCCTGACTTTCGACAGCTAAATCGGCTCTATTCTATACATGTTAGTTGCAGAGAGTACATAGATGGACAGAACGACAATATGTTATCCCAGATCAGATCCATTTGCTTCCATATCACTCGAGGAGACTTGCATATGCATCCCAACTCCAAAATAGATGAGAAGGAATATCTTTTTCAGATGTTAAGGCAAATACAAAGGAGAAAGGTTCAAAGATCATTCCATTTTGGTTGAAGATAATTGATTCATAGATCAGGTGTCAGTGAAAGATTTCAATAAGTCTTATCATCATCCAGCAAGGATATGTAGATGTCGAAGAACATATTTTTGATAGGGAATCGATCCCTTATTATCTCCTAGAATTTTGTAATGAGATAGACTTTGAAAACAATTGTAATTTTCAGATCCATCATTTTCAGATCCATCATTTTCAGATCTAAAACTGTTTTGTGAATATTATATAAGCCCATAGAGGCCACGGTCCAAAGGGGGGTTTGAATTTGAGGGACCTGAAACACCATCCATTGTAAAGATGATTCAACAGACTGCAAGTGACGTTTTGGGATGAATATAAAGACATTTTGTTTCCAGATTCTTGTGTCATGAGCATGTGGTGAAGTGATTTCTTTATGTAACTTGTTATTCTCTTTTTCCACATAGTATTTCTTTCTATATTGTTTATAAGAAGATTATGCTTAGGATTTGTCTCATACACCTTGTTCTGGCTTTAAACAATATTTATGTTTTCTTCTGAAATTTGAATGTAGAATTTAGATAAGCTCTTCTCTACATTCAGATTGAACCCTAACCTATTCTTGTTTTTCATCTCACAAACTATAAGGATCCACTGACATGGATTCCTTTCCTGGTTACATATGATCTCAGTTATTCCCTCATTATACAACTTTAACCTGTTGACTCCATTTTACCCAATGGCCCTCTTTCGTTGTCTCAACCAAAAACTCTAAAAATAAACCTTCTATCCTCATACCTAGCCTAACATCTAATCTAAACAAAGTTAAATCATACAGAGAGATCCCTCTCTGAGTCTTGGAGGGATATATCCTTGAATCTAGATCCTTGACTAGAAGTGGTTTTGTGGTTACCTCTATCAATTTCTCCCTCAGCCTGAGAAATTACAGAGTGCTAATAGAGTTGATGTCGCAGAAATATGTGCCTATATGCATCGAAATTCGACATGGTTAGACTAGACACATGCCTTGACAGTATGGGAGGGTTTCAAGACTCAAGGATGTATGATTTCCCCACATAATATGTGAGATCGTCCACATTTTCATCAACGTTCATCATGTTGCACCTCTCATTATCATCATTCGTCTTCTATAGAATCGATGTCAGAACTATCTTGAAATTTAACATGGAACTTCCAATACACCCATCACAAATTTCTTCCACTGAACCCACATAATACTTAAGGATATCATAACACCCATCACGATACTTAAGGATGTTTGATGTCCCTACATAATACCTAAGGAGGGTTTGATTATTGAATTACCAAGTCGAGTTGATGTCGCATAGGCTTCAATTCACCCACCACAAATGTCATGCACTGACCCCACATAGTGAGCATTGAATGGGGCCAATGCTGAAATTTCTTCAATATGTTCCTGTGTGCATCAAAATTCGACATGGTTAGACTAGACACATGCCTTGATGGTATGGGAGGGTTTCAAGACTCAAGGATGTATGATGACCCCACATAATCTTTGAGATCGTCCATGAATTGATGATGGAAGAAGGTGGGTGTGTGAGTGAAATTTGAGTCTAGAAAACCTCCCATATCGTTAAGGCATGTGAATAGTCTATCCATGTCAAATTTGAGTGCATACAGAAATTGTTTGAAAAAATTTCAATGTTGGTCCCATTCACAGGTCACTGTTGCCAGTGTCTAGTCCTACTACATTTTTTGTTCCTTGGTCCTTGTTTTGTGTTCCTCGTTCCTTGTTTTATGCAGACCCCCTATCCCTCCTAAGGGTTGTGCGACCTCCTGGTTAGGATCTTCTGATTTCAGAAACGAAATGGCTCTTCTGGTTCCGAGATGGAACCTCCCTCTTCTAATCCACGAGTCCTTATTTGATTTTTTCCCACGCAAACCAACACTAGATGCAAAATTTCACTCCATGTGACCATGGGCCTAGCCTGAAAGGCACGTCACGTTTCGTGACCCCGAGCTTTCCAATACGACGAGTCCTTGGCTCCTCCAAGTCCCAAAACTCTGATAAGGGCTAACGGAGGTTATCTCCTAACTTTTCCCAACTCACATGACCACGCACCCATGACCACAAGATTTACCACCAAAGCGCATCGCGGTTTGCAGTATCGGGACCTACGATACAAGGCGCTTGACCCCTCCAACTCATGAATGTCAAAATCACGATGAAGCGAGATCTACAGCTCAGGTCTCTCTTGGACCGACGGCTACGATTATTTCGGCGTTTCACATTTCGCGACTTCTCCCTACACGAAATCTATTTTCTCCTCCACCCGGTCGCCGAAATGTCGAACAATCCCTTGTTATGGATCAACGACTCTAAGCCTTCAGAGATTCGATAGTCCTGATCTTGTCTTGGTGGATCGCTCTTTTGGGGTTCGGGTTTTTGGGATTCAAGGACCTCTGTCCCTCCCAACTCGCGATAGTCAATATCATGAAATGGACCAACAGTCCATATCTATTGGGAATCGATGGATACTAATCTTCCTGAGGGTCGATCATTGAAAGGTCTCCCTGTTAACCTCCCCGTAGCTCCTCTTGATCCAATGGGTCACGGGATTTCATGACTCTCCCTATAAACTCTCCACCATATGTTCAGACTTTTGTGGATTTCCCTCCTGGACATAAGCGGCGTCAAAGCTTGTGTATTTGTCTCGAATCAGATGGTAGTCAACCTTCCTCCGTGATTTGACGACCGACAATGCTCTTCCTCATGATATTTTAATCTCCCCGACTTAGAATATTTTCTAAGTCCTCAAAGGTTCTAACCTTCGATTACCCCAGGAAATAGGTTCCTGGATCTCGATAACACTTTCAAAAAGTTTTATTCCTCCTGAGCTTTGTCTGGTTCAGACTTAGATTTCCCACACATTCCTTAAATCTAAGGGATTTCGATAACTCATATCCACGGGATTTCGATAACTCATATCCACGGGTTTTCTCATAGAGAAATTCCTCCCTATTTCCTTGTGTTCCTCTTTGGCTCGATGCACACCTTGCAGAGCTTCAAATGAAGAGAAACAATTGAAATTGGAACACTAACATGCATAGTTCCATTCACTTGCTCATGAAAATAGAAATGACACGAAAGCACACACAGTCCACACACCATACATTTGGATCAGTTTTCCTTCTTTTATATTCACAAGTGCTGAAATGTCTACAAAATACATTCAAATTACAGTAATTCAAAAACGGAGATCTCCTGCTAACTCGCAGTTCTCTTACAACTAATTTCTCTCTGTATTGCAGCTCTCCCAACTGGGCATACAAACTTCTACTTAACTCAAAAATATTTATAGGGTTTCCCCTGGCTACTTGCCTACTCTAAAATTCATCCTACGCTATCTTAGTTCAGTCGCATTCCAGAGTTGTAGTGGAAACTCCTGCTCTGTTTACGATTTTCAAAACGTGCCTCAAAGGGTAAAATTCGGCACTGGTTCAAGCATGCCTCCAAAGGTAAATTCTGGCGCTGATTTAAGGCATATTTCAAAATCGGCTGCAACTGCTAACGTTGAAGTTCTGGAAGAACTCCCATGTGCTAAGTGGTCCCGCCTCTACATGCTTGCCAATGATGCTCCTGCATCATACTCCCCTTGACAAAAATTCATGGACTCTTGTCCATGAGCTCCTCTACTAATTCTCCCTACTTCTGGATAGTAGCTTCATTTTCCCAACTGGCATCTTCAATTGGGTGTCCCTTCTATTTGACCAGATACTCAAAACAGGTTTTCCTTCTTGTCTTCTTGCCAATCCTCTGATAAAAAAAATTCTCCATCTGAAGCTTTTTTGCCACATGCATCTATTTCTCCCACTGAATATTTCCTTGAGCTTCTGACCCTTATGTGTCATCTTTCCTGTAAGGATATAGGTATGAAACATTGAATATGGGAAAAATGCCCACACCATATGGCAGCTCAATCTCATAGGTGTTTGCATCAAACTTCCTCAAGATCTTACAGGGTCCTATCTTTTTCATCTTCAACTTGTTGTATGTTCCCCTGGGGAACCTTTCCTTCCTGATATGTGCTAAAACTTGATCTCCTACTTCAAATTGAAGTTCCCTGCGATGTTGATCAACTCTGTGCTTGTATTTTTGGTTAGAACTCTCCAACTGTCCTTTGATATGGCTATGGAGTTTCTCCATCTCCGCAGCAAAATCCTCTTCTCCAGCGCTCCTGATCTCTCCCTGTTCCAAGTCTCTCAAATTAGATACTACCCTTGGTTGCATTCCATATAATATTGGAATGGTATCCTTCTAGTGCTCATGTTTGGTGAATCGTTGTATGCAAATTCTGATTGTGGCAGAATCTGATCCCATTGGTTATGATGTTTAGTAACTAGACTCCTTAATAAATTCCCCAAACTTGTATTTAACACTTCAGTTTTCCCATTTGTCTAAGGCTGATAAGCTGAGCTAAAGGACAAATTTGTCCCCATATTCTTCCACAACGTCCTCCAAAAGTGACCAACAAATTTTGTGTCTCTGTTTGAGACAATGCTCCTAGGTAGGCCGTGAAGTCTCACAACTTCTTTGAAAAACAGATTTGAAACATGCGTTGCATCACTGGTCTTCTGGCATGGGATGAAATGTGCCATCTTTGAAAATCTGTCCACCACCACAAATATGGAATCGAATCCTCTTTGTGTTCTTAGCAATCCCAACACAAAATCCATGCTTATTGCATCCCAAGGCCTCTCTGGTATTGGCAATGGTTGATACAACCCAGTGTTCTGTCTTTTCCCCTTTGCATGTTGGCATATTCTACATCCGTTCACAAAATTTATCACCTCTGTTCTCATACCTGGCCAATAGTATGAGTTTCTCAACTATGCAAACATTTTATCATGGTCGAAATGTCCAGCCAATCCTCCACTATGCTTTTCCTTCAGAAGATTATCCCTTATTGAGCATTTTGGTATGTACAACTGATTTCCTCTGAACAACAGTCCTTCCTGAATCATGTACTCTGTCCATTGACTTCTATTTCTCAACACAGGATTAGCATATGATTCATATGTCTCCTTGAAATCTACATCATCATGATACATGTCCTTAGGGTGTTCAAACCCCAAGATCTTCACCTGGAGTTCCTGCATGATCAAAAATTTCTTCTTTAACGCATCAACAACCTTGTTAGCATTCCCAACAATATGTTTTATGACAAAAGTAAAATTTTGCATAAATTAAACCCATTTTGCATGCCTCTAATTCAATTTTTCCTATCTGGTTATGAATTATAAAGCTTCCTTATCACTATACAAGACAAACTTTTGCGGGACAAGATAATGCCTCCATTTCTTCAATGATTGAATTATGGCATATAACTCCTTGTCATATGTGGAGTATTTGTTCTTAGTCTCATATAACTTCTCATTGAAATAGGCAACATGTTTGTTATCCTGACTCAAAACTGCTCCTATTGCAACTCCACTTGCATCACATCTTACCTAAAATATCTTCTCAAAATTCAGAAAGATCAGAATTGGTCGTTCTGTTATCTTCTCCTTCTTTATATTGAATCTCCTTTCAGCCTCCTCTATCCATTTAAAGGACTTGTGCCACTTCTTCACTGTATCCATCATTGGCACACAAATTCCACTGAAGTCTCTAATGAACTTCCTATAGAAGCTCGCTAATCCATGGAAGCTCCTTACCTCGAACATGCTTCTTGGTGATGGCCATTCTTTGATCCCTTTCACCTTCTCTAGATCCATCTTCAGTTCATTCGAAGAGATCACAAAACCCAAATAAATGAGTTATGTCTTCATAAAAGAGGACTTCTTCAAATTGATCAAAAACTTCTCCTGTTGTAGCCTCTTCATTACTAGGATTAGGTGCCTCAAATGCTCCTCTTTAGTCCTACTAAAGATCAATATATCATTAATATATACAACCATGAACTTTCCAATGAAATCTTTCATAATTTCATTCATCAACCTCATAAAAGTACTTGGGGAATTTGTTAATCCAAATGGCATAACCAACCACTCAAATAGAATTTTGTTTGTCTTAAAGATTGTTTTCCATTCATCACCTTCTCTCATCCTGATCTGGTGATATCCACTTTTCAGATCTATCTTAGAAAAGAAATTTGCTCCACTTAAGAAATCCATTAAATCATCCATTCTTGGTAAAGGAAATATGTACCTGATGGTGATCTTGTTGATGACTCTCGAGTCTGTGCACATTCTCCATCCTCCATATTTCTTTCGGCTCAACACAGTTGGTACTGTGCATGGGCTCAAACTTTCTTTGACCAAACCTTTGTCTAGCAATTCTTGGACTTGCTTCTTCACCTCCTCATTCTCTCGAGGTGTTAATCACTACGCTGCTTTGTTTGACAGAATTGCTCCTAGTATCAAGTCAATATGATTATTGATACTCCTGATGGGCGACAATGAGTTTGGTAGCTCATCCACCACTATATCAACAAAATTATCCAGCAGCTCCTTAACTTCTTCAGGCAAATCATCCATTGATGTACTCGTAAGGATGTCTCTGGGCTTCCTCACCACAATGAACTGCATCTCCTATTGTTCCTTGACTTCTTTCAAGAGTTCCTTCCCACTCATGAGAAGTATGCTTGTGCTAGCTTCCTCTTTTACTCTCTTCTCCTCCATTGGCAACAACATATGCGTCCTACCATTCTTCTCTAATGTATATGTGTTTTTCCTCTCATCATGAATGAAATTTATGTCAAACTGCCATGGTATTCCCAATAGAATATTGAATACATCCATGGGGATTACATCACACAAGATTTCATCTTTATAACCTCCTATCTTCATTTCAACCAGGCATTGTTTAGTAATCGTTACCTGGTGTCCTTTTTGCAACCATGAGACCTTGTATGGTTTTGGATGTGTAGTTGTCTTCGAATCCAATTTATCCACCATCTATGTGGATACTAGGTTGTCAGTTCTCCCACTGTCAACGATCACCTTGCATACTTTGTCCTTAGTCTTGCAAGATGTCCTGAAGAGACTGTTTCTCTTCACCGACTTTTCAATTTCTGCCTATGGTTTCAAGAGAAATTTTCTCAACATTAGGGATTCTCCATCCTCTACTCCCTCTGCTTCAACATTTCTTCACTAGGCTTCTGATATGTGATATTCTCCTCCTTCCTTATTCTTCTCGGGACATTCCCAAGACATGTGTCCTATCTTTCCATAGTTATAACATCTTACTCCTCCTCTGCCTCTTCCTCTATAAGAGTTTCTTCCACCACCCTGTCTTTCTCGTGAACTTCCTCCTCGTTCTGAATGATTGTGTGGTTTCCTAACCTCGTCCTTAGACTGATGTGTTATGTTGTGGTTAAACCCCTTGCTCTTTCCTGGGATCGAGATTTTACCTCTTCCTCACTGACTCTATTTTCTGGTCAGCTTCTCCTCTGCCTTCAGCGCAAACTGATAAGCATCCCCCACATTTCTGACTGACATCATGTTGAGCTCGTCCTGGATCTCATATCTCAATCCATTTATATATCTGGAAACTTTCTCTTCATCTCTCTCTCATTGTCCAGTTCTGATGTTCAGCCGATAGAACTCCTCATTGTACTCCTTAACTGTCATCCCTTTCTGTCTCAGGTTCTGCATCTTCCTAAATAGATTTATCTGATAATATTTGGGCATGAACTTAGCCTTCATCTTGGCTACCATTATGTCCCAAATATTTATCCTATGTTTGCCTTTGCTTCTTCTCTCAGCCTGTAGTTCATCCCACCACAGCGTTGCATGTCCTTTTAACCCGGTGACTTCCTGCTTCACCTTCTTCTCCTCATCGACGTCCTCATAATCGAAGTGTCTATCCATGGACTTTTCCAATCCAACAATTCTTCAGCATCTAGGTTTCCCTCATACATGGGAACCTATATCTTAGCGCTGCCTCCCAGTCTGGCAACTTCTTTCAACAAATGTTCCTCTACAACATCTTCTCCTACAACTTCTTCAACTTCAACCTCTTCACTTTCTGCTTCATTGACGTCTCCAGCCTCAGGTGCTCTTCTCTGCGTTGCTTCCATTGTTTCCAATATGGCACGAAGTTCTCGCATCTCTCTCTCTACAACACGGTTGTCTAAAGGTGCCTCTCATCTCCTTGGCCACATTGTGTTGAATGCTTGTCACACATAAATTACAACTTTGAGTTCTCTGTCTCTTCCTCTTTCTCTTTCGACTGAAGTCTACAGATGAAGAACAATCAACTCTGATACCACCTAATGCAGACCCCCTATCCATCCTGAGGGTTGTGTGACTTCCCGGTCAGAATATTTTGATTTCGGAATCGAAATGGCTCTTCTGGTTCTGAGCTGGAACCTCCCTCTTCTAATCCACAGGTCCTTATATGATTTTTGCCCACACAAACCAACACTAGACACAAAAATCCACTCCACGTGACCGCGGGTGTGACCAAGGGCCTACCCTGAAAGGCACGTCGCATTTTGTGACCCTGAGATTTCTAATACGACGAGTCCTTGGTTCCTCAACGTCTCAAAAATCTAATGAGGGCTAATGGAGATTAGCTTCTCCCTTTTCCCAACTCACATGACCATGCACCCATGACCACAAGATTTACCACAAAAGCGCATCGTAGTTCGCAGTATCATGACCTGCGATACAAGGCACCTAACCCCTCCAAGTCATGAACGCTGAAATCATGATGACGCGGGATCTACGGATTAGGTCTCTCCTGGACCGATGAATACAATTATTTTGGCGTTTTTCATTTCGCGACTTCGCCCTGCATGAAATCTGTTCACTCCTCCACCCGGTCGTCGAAATGTCGAAACACTCCCTCGCTACGGTTCGATGGATCTAAGCCTCCAGAGATCCAATGGTCCTGATCTTGTCTTGGCGGATCGTTATTTCGAGGTTCGAGGTTTTGGGATTCAAGGACCTCTGTCCCTCCCAACTCGCGATAGCCAATATCATAAAATGGACCAATGGTCCAGATCTATTGGGAATCAACGACTACTATTCCTCCTAAGGGTTGGGCGTTTAAAGGTCTCACTGTTAACCTACTCGTAGCTTTGCTTGATCCAATGGATTGCGGGATTTCACGACTCTCCCTGTAAACTCTCCACCATCCATTCATACTTTTGTGGATTTCCCTCCTGGACATACGTGGCATCAAATCTTGTGTATTTGTCTCGAATCAGATGGTTGTCGACCTGCCTCCATGATCTGACGACCGACAATGCTCTTCCTCCTGAGCTTTTAATCTCCCCAACTTAGAATATTTTCTAAGTCCTCGAAGGTTCTGAGCTTCGCTTACCCTGGGAAATGGGTTCCTGGATCTCAATAACACTTTCCCAAAGTCTTATTCCTCCTGAGCTTCATCTGGTTCAGACTTAGATTTATCGCGCTCTTCTTGCGTCTAAGGGATTTCGATAACTTAGATCCATGGGATTTCTCGCAAAGAAATTCCTCCTGATTTCCTTGCGTTCCCCTCTGGCTCGATGCACACCTTGCAGAGATTCAAATGAAGAGAAACAATTGAAACTAGAACACTAACATGCACAGTTCCATTCACTTGCTCATGAAAATAGAAATGATAGGAAAACACACACAGTCCACACACCATACATTTGGATCAATTTTCCTTCTGTTATATTCACAAGTGCCGAAATGTTACAAAATACATTCAAATTACAGTAATTCAAAAATTGAGATCTCCTGCTAACTCGCAGTTCTCTTACAACTAATTTCTCTTTGTATTTCATCTCTCCCAACTAGGCATACAAACTTCTACTTAACTCAAAAATATTTCTAGGGTTTCCCCTGGGTACTTGCCTACTTTAAAATTCATCCTATGCTATCTTAGTTCAATCTCATTCCATAGCCGTAGTGGAAACTCCTGCTTTGTTTACGATTTTCAAAACATGCCTCAAAGGGTAAAATTCAACACTGGTTCAAGCGTGCCTCTAAAGGTAAATTCTGGCACTAAGTTAAGGCAAATTTCAAAATCGGCTACAGCTGCTAAGGTTGATGTTTTGGAAGAACTCCCACGTGCTGAGTGGTCCCGCCTCTACGTTCTTTCCAATGATGCTCCTACATCATTGTTCCTTGTTACTTATTCCTTGACCATGGTGTAGTCCCCAAGATCGATTATTTTTGTACAAAACATACTAATGGCATAAAATGTCCCACACAAAGACCAAATTAATATCCGCTACATAAGTCTTTTGTATTTTTTCAAGGACTATGTAACGAATCTCAATTCTAAGAAGATTCAAATAGGACCTAAGAACCTTAAGTTATTTCCTTAACCATGGGTGACATAACACTATCATTCAATACTCAAATTGTTACATTTCATTGTCAAGCATCATGTGTACTAAGGGCTTGAGCCACCACAAAGGAAACATATAACAAAGAATATGTGTCTTATGAACAAGATATGGTACTCTCCATTTTGAGGTTTGGAATAGAGATTGTTCTTATAGACTACACTGCATTGCACCATAATATAAGCCCTACACTCCTTTCAAACCATGTAACACCATTCAAATTAGACACAATATTCTTGCGATGAATTAGCTATACTATCGACGAGCTTTTTTTGTCAATAGTATAACTAATTCATCGCAAAATTATTTACATTCGTCTCTCTTGCAACGATATCAAACGATGCTTGGATTCATTTCATATTTGGTTCATCAACTTGAAATTAAAATTTGATACTTTGCAGGCAAGCTGGACCTTGATTCAAATACAAATATGATATTTGGAATCATTAACATATCTACTAGAACATATGAAAAATAGGGTTTATGGTTTACATGATGATATGATGATGGAATAAAGAGTGTGTGTGAGTGAAATTTGAGTCCAAAAACCATCCCATATCGTTAAGGCATGTGAATAGTCTATCCATGTCAAATTTCAATGCATACAGATACAGTTTGAAAAAATTTCAACATTGGCCCCATTCACATGTCATTGTTTCCTGCCTCTAGTATTTTTATGGTGTTTATTAAGAAATCAATGAAAAAGAGGTATTTTTCATCACAACTATGACACAGATACATTTTATATACATTAATGTAGAACCTAAAATAAAAATGAAGAAAGACTAACGGAAACTTAAAACTTGCGTCAACCAAATTGTGTATTTTGAAAGAAAATTAGGGTTTATGGTTTACATGATGAATTGATGATGGAATAAAGTGTGTCAATGAAATTTGAGTCCAAAAACCCTCCCATATCGTTAAGTCATGTGAATAGTCTATCCATGACAAATTTCAGTGCATACAAAAATTGTTTGAAAAAATTTCAACGTTGGCCCCATTCATAGGTCATTGTTGTCAGTGTCTAGTCCTCGTACAATTTCCGTTCCTTGTTCCTTGTAAAATAAGTTCGACATTACACACGTCCCAACATATGGTACTGCAAGGGAGTATTTTTATGGCGTTGATTAAGAAATCAACGAAAAAGAGGGATTTTTTATCAGTACAACTATGACACAGATTCATTGTATATACATTAATTGAGAACCTGAAAGAAAAATGAAGAAAGACTAATGCAAACTTAAAACTTGCGTCAACCAAATTATGTACTTTGAAAGAAAATTAAGGTTTCAAAAAAAATTCTATAGAAATGACAAACATGTTCATCGAAACTTCGTTGATGCAATATTGTGACAACAATATCGATGAAATCTTATATGATCATGATGGTATAAAAATGAAAGAGCTTCTCTTGGTTTCAAGAATAATTTATCCTCTACTGAACAAGGCCAACCACGTAAAGGTGGAAGTTCATATGGCCCCTCCCCTCCCCCTCACATCACTCTCAATTGATCCTCAAAACCCAATCTATAAAATAGAAAATAATCGAAAGCAACGTCCTATTAACATTCATGCATAGAAACTACAAAAACAAAAATTAATGAAGGTACATGAAATTATGTGTTTCTAAATGATATTTTTGGTCTACCACATACTTTAGTATATTGGAAACTATTTTCAAGTTTCAAATAATAATTAAACAACATGTAACATAGGATATAAAAATGACGCATAAAACTTTAAAACATGTAATTAACCCATGACATTATAAGTAAATTATTTTAAGAGAATACTTTATACAAATTAAAATTTTATATAGTCACGTACCTAATCCAACCTCAACATCTGTGTAATCATCCTTATTTTGTATCTTGATCTTCTTCATCGAACTCGACATATGTATCATCATCTGGTTCAAAAATGATGTTGAAAGGATTGTTGATATCATCATCTTCATCAATGTCATTTTCGAGCATATTTTCATTGACATCATCATCAAGAATTGCAATATTTTCTCCTACACCTGGATCATGATCTTTTTCGTCTTCTTCATCTATCGACCCTCCATGATCTTCCAACTCTGTCTGATCTATCGAAACATCTTCTTAATCTTCAATATCATCCTCTTCCTGTAAATGAGTATACTTAATTGGCCTTCCTCTTGGATCATATCTAACAACAAATTACCAATCCCTTTCACCTGGAACATTTGAGTTAAAGACCTATTCACATTGGCTTGAAAAAACATAGCGATCATGTCTTCTTTCAAACACTGTTGTTTTAATCATTGGAAATCCATTGGTATGTTGAATAACAGTTCTTTCCTCATTGCGTTCATGCATTCATAACCTATACCATTTGACATCGAACAAAACTAATTTG
>SNQJ01S0022834.1:129389-162107 GCA_010110895.2 Picea sitchensis
CAACCCTAACTTGAAATAATCATAACTATGTACCTGTAATGAATAAAGATTTGAAAATAGTACACAATGTTCTTCAGTGTGTTTTATGCAATTACTCCAGGTGTCACTACTTGGAACCTCTCAGAAAAGGAGTTATAGAAAAAATGACATATCTTGCTGAATTCTGTCTTATTCTACAGAGATACCTTGTAGAGTGTGCCCCACATAGAATATTTGTTGAATCGATCTGAAAATATTACACAGAATACTACAGATTGTACTCTAACCAACACATTTGGTCTTACTGAATTTGGATATGTTATGAAGAAGTTATGATGTTTTTACCTGAAACACTTGTTTTAGACTAGTTTCAGGACTAGCCACACACCCTATTTTCGACGGAGTGTAACTCAAAAAATATGACCCACAAGCTGAATTGTTTATGAAAGATAATTGGATATGTTTCCTCAATGGCCCATCAATTTCACGATCTGAATCATTCTAGAAAAAACGTTATTGCGAAAATGATGAGATGACTTGTAAATAACATACCTTAGAAAGAATCATCAAAAGAATTTATCCTCCCTTGAATTCCAACTTTATTTTCTTCACCTTGCCTCTGAAATTCGGCTTAGCTATCCTTTGGTTACCTCAGTCACCTATAGATATTCAATATGCTCAAGTGTGATATAAAATGAGAGAGCCTTGCCTCTTATTTATACTCTCCATCTTCTAGGTCACTTAACCCATTTCTAGGTCACTTAACCTATTTTTAGGTCACTTAACCCATTTATAGGTCATTTAACATATTTTCCTCATTTTTAGGGTTAACCACTTTCCATAATTATCATTTAAATATAAATATTCCTCCATTACTTTATCATTTAAATATTCCTCCTTGACTTTGTCACCTCACTTTATCATTTAAATAATCTTCTTTGATTTTGTCACTTCACTTTATTATTTAAATAATCCTTCTTGACTTTGTCACTTTAATTTATCATTTAAATNATAGTCTTACCTTAAAATATATTAAAACTCATACCATTATACATGAAACAACCTTGAGTCCATTAGCCAAACCTTTGTGCTACCATAATTCGCTACCAGACTTTCTCCAAGGGTTGACATCAATCTACAATATCACTCTCCAATAGTTGACATCAATGACAACCAACAATCCATACCAACTATCTATCAACCTAAGCCAACTGTCTGACAATCTCCCCCTTTGGAATTGATGGCAACACCAACATTGATGGAAACACTTAGTCATGATAACATTCATGCTTATACTCTTTATCAATGTTTTTATCTCTCCCCCTTTGACATCAATGAAAAAGGGTATCTCCCTTTGGGGCTGCTCCCCCTGATTGAACTCTCCTTGGGGTTGCTCCTCTTGTCTACGTGCCTTTGATTTTTCTTTGTGTTTATAATCCTCTGATTACTCTCTTTCCCTTCGTATGGATAATATATCCCCCTTTGAAAAAGGGTATCACTCTGAAGTCATATCGCTCATTCTTCCATTGTTACAATCGCTCCCCTTGGAAACATGCCTCTATGCTCTCTCTCCAAGCATTTAACTTTGCATCTGATAAATATCTCCCCCTTTGTCCTATTTATGGTTCTTCCTCATGTACATCTAAGACATATAAGATAATCATTCAAAAACATTCATTTTGGAGTAGAAATTACTCATTGTCTCTGGTGAAGATACTCAAGGGATTCCTGTGGAAGCGATTTTGTAAAGATGTATGCCACTTGTTCTTTTGTTCCCACATATTCAACTCTGATGTTCTTCACTACAACCTGTTCCCGTAGAAAGTGATACTTGATTGGAATGTGGTTCGTCTTGGATTGCATCACCAGGTTTTTTGAGATACCGACGACGCTTGTATTATCACAATAGATTGGAATGGGCTCATCATACTCAACCTGTATATCTGTCAAAGTTTGTTTCATCCATAGAACCTGTGTACAACATGTTGCTGCTCCAATATACTATGCCTCAAATGTAGATAATGATATTGATGATTGTTTCTTTCTTAGCCAAGATACTAAACACTCACCCAAGTAGAACGTTGCTCCACTGGTGCTTCGTCGGTCATCAATGCAACTTTCCCAATCTTCATCTGTGTAGGCAATAAGTGATAGATCCTTTCCTTTTGGATACCATAATCCAAAATCTTTTGTTCCTTTGAGATATCTAAAAATCCTCTTCACTATTAATACATGTGATTCCTTTGGTGCTGCTTGAAATCATGCCACCTATCCAACTGCCTGCATTACATCTGGTTTGGATGCTATCACATATAGTAAGCTACCAATCATTGGCCTGCATTTCCTCTAGTCTGTAGACTTTGAATCATCATATTTGCTCAACTTTCAACTAGCTTGCATAGGAGTGGTAATTGGTTTGCAATATTCCGTTTCGAACCTCTTTAGCATTTCTCTGATATACTTAGTTTGAGAAATAAAAATTCCTTGGTTTCTTTGACATATTTGAAGACCCAAAAAGAAGGATAGTTCTCCAAGTAATGGCATTTCAAATTTGTTCTTCATATTCTTTGCAAATTTTTGTCTTGATGTAGAGATTGTTGTCTGCACTTCCTTTCCATAGTTCATAGGGAGTTTTGTCATTGTTGTTTCTGAGCATTACTCTGTTTTGAATGTGAAATGATGTATGCACTGCATGTGTCCAAAACATATCTATCAATTTGAAATCCATTAACATTGTTTGAGCCATTTCTTTTGTAATTATCATCCATTATGATAATGTTCCTTTGTCTCTGAACCACTCTCTGAAGCAATCTATGAATCCATGCTCTCATCCACTATCATATATCTGTCAAAACCTTCTAAGTGTTATTACAAATCCATCTTTGTCCATACTGTCCAAGACTCTACTATCGCAACTATCCATAATGCTAACCCATTTATCACTATACTATCATGAAGTCTTGATTAATCTATCAAAATGTACTTCTGCTAACTGATTGCTTTGAATCTGTCTTCTCGAACTTTGCAAGTTACTCAAAGGATGGTTCTTTGGTCTGTCACAACTATCGCATAGACTCCCCTTGTCTAATATTCATATTACTTGGGAGTCTCTAAGTCAGATGGCTCAAAACAATTCCTTCTCTAATGTGTATTCATCGTCATCTTCATTGGTAGATTCATCATCATCTTCATTGGTAGATTCATTATCTCTTTGAGCTATGACTTCTTTCTTTCTGTCTGTGGATTCATCTTTCACTACAATGCCTGAAAGTACAATCTCTTGAACATGTTCCTTATTTACCTGTCCTTCCTTTCTTTCAGTTATTTTCCAAACCTTTTTGTATCTGACATCTTTCTTTTTCTTTGTAGAATTTTCTTCATCTTGTTTTACTGCCAATCTTGTGATCTCTGGTACCTGGTCTTTGTTCATCTGCTCTTCCTATTTTGTTATCCATACTTTCTTATATCTGATATCAATATTCTCTTTCATGGAAGTATCGATCATGCTTCTACAATCACTATCTATGTGTACATAGTTATGACATTTGTAACACTCAATGTTACATGCAACCACATAGGCACTTCTTGCTTGAACATTTCTTTTATAATCCCTGCAATTTGCAACCTTATGTCCAAAGTTAGTACAATAAAAACAATGAACATAAAATAAATTTACATACCTGGGAATGAATGATCTTCTTTGTGGCGTAATCCTTCTGAATTTTTTCTTTGACTGATCATGATCACGATTGAAGCTTCTTTGTGGCTTGAGCATGGATGGTCTTCTTGAAGATGTATCTTCAATAGTTTTCTTAGATTATGGTTGCCCATGATTCCTTCCTTTGAGTACTTCTGCATAACTCTTTCTATTTTCTTCATTCTTCTTTTCTAGCAACCTATAGTGCTTTTATTCATTCTCTATAACTGATGTGGATGTTTCTGTCTCTTCAATGTTCTTGTTGAGCTTGACGATTTTACTTCTCAACATGACAACTTCTTCTTCAAGCTTCTCAACCTCTTCTTCTTTCTTCATTATCTGAGGCTTCGTGACCTCTTCTGTTCTCTTTTCTTCTTCAAGATGGATTTTCAATGTAATTATTTCTTCTTCCACTCTTCTCTCTTCTTGACCAAACTCTTCCTCAAGTTGTTTTAAGTCATTGGTTCTTTCCTTGAGATGATCCATCAGTATATTTTCTCTCTTTTATGTTTCTTCCTTTTGTGTTGTTATGTTGCCTTTTAAACATTTCTTTTGATATTCTAGAGTTTCTTCAATACTGATGTAGACCCCCTATCCCTCCTAAGGGTTGTGCGACCTCCCGGTCAGGATCTTCTGATTCTGAAGCCGAAATGACTCTTCTAGTTCCGAACTAGAACCCCTCGGACAATTACATAGGTCCCTTACAAATGTTTAGTTGGATTTTTCGGGCATCAAGTGTGAGCTCTCACAGCGCATGACCAAGGGCTGTGACCAAGTGCCAAGCCGAAAAGGCGCTTATCGAGGACCGGGACTCCCCGAGTCAAGTGTCCCATCTTCTGGTCTCTCGAACCTCCGGTAGCCGAAATGTCGAAATGGTCGACGCTCGCTCCTTCAGGATTTCATGTTTTGCGAAATCTGGATGCAAGGGATATCCTTGCACCTTAGGGTCTCCGGTTGTCGAAAAACCGAAATACCCGGTGCCTATTCTTTCAGGATTTCACGTTTTATGAAATCAGGATTTGATGTCCTTGCTCCTCAGAACCTTCGGTTTCCAAAAAGCCGAAATGCACGACATTTATCGATTTCGGGATTTTGCGTTTCGCGAAATTAGGATACAAAGAGTATCCCTACTCCTTGGAGTCTCCGATCGCCAAAAATCCGAAATGCCCGACGCCTATTAATTCCAGGATTTCACGTTTCGCAAAATTAGGATACAAAGAGTATCCCTGCTCCTTGGAGTCTCCGATCGCTAAAAATCCGAAATGCCCAGCACCTATTAATTTCGGGATTTCGTGTTTCGCGAAATTAGGGTACAAAGGGTATCCCTACTCCTTGGAGTCTCCGGTCGCTGAAAAGTCAAAATGCCCAAATGTCGAAACGCTGAAATGCCTTGGCATTCAATCAACGGCTCACAATAATCCTTGTGATCGACGGCTCACATCGAATCACGATTTCGCTATTTCATGATTCGGGGTTCTGAAGGACAAGAGCCTCTATCCTTCCACCTCCTAGTACCCAAAGTCCCAAAATGAACGTCGAGAAACTCTCGCCACTAACCTCCTCACAACTCTACCCGATTTGACGACCTGCATGGTTTCGGTGTTCCTCCTCGAGGATTCTCCACCGTCTGTTCGGATTTCCAAATTCTCCTCCTGGATCTATGCAGGGTTAAAGCCTGTGCTCCTTCCTTCAATCAGACGATTTGCGGGGATTTCCACCTCGATCCAACGCTCGACGACATTCTTCCTCCTGAGATTTTACTCGATTTCGACTTAGGAGATTTCTAAGTCTGCGAAGACTCGATCTTCGCTCCTTCTAGGGAATGGGTTCCTGGATCCCGATAACACTTTCCGAAATGTTATTCCTCCCGAGATTTGTCTGGTTCAAACACTGGATCTCGCGCACTCCTTGCGTATGAGGGAGTTCGATAGCTCAGATTCACGATGTTTTCTCTCTGGCTCGATGCACACCTTGCAGAGCTCCCAGTGAAGAGAAAACAATTCCACAACGTTCCTCCCTGGCTCAATGCACACCTTACAGAGCTCCAAATGAAGAGAAACGATTGAAACTGCCAAAATCCCACAGTTCCATTCACTTGTTTATAAAACAAAAAATAACAGGAAAATACACACAGTCCAAGAACAACACATTTGGATCAATTTTCCATTCTGTTATATTCACAAGTGCCAAATGGCTACCGATTACATTCAAAATTACAGTAACTCAAAAACATTTTTCTCCTGCTAACTCGCAGTCCTCTCTTACATCTAATTTTTTCTCTGTATTCCCGCTCACTCTAACTAGGTGTGTAAACTTCTACATAACTCAAAGATGTTTCTAGGGTTTCCCCTAGCTACTTGACTACTCTAAGATTCCTCCTACACTATCTAAGTTCAGTCGCATTCTAGAGCCGAAGTGGAAACTCCTGCTTTGTTTACAATTTTCAAAACGTGCCTCAAAGGGTAAATTCTGGCATTGGTTCAAGCATGCCTCCAAAGGTGAATTCCGGCGCTGAGTGAAGGTGGATTTCAAAAAATCGACTGCAACCGTCAATGTTGAATTTTTGAAAGAACTCACACGTGTTGAGTGGTCCTGCCTCATCGCGCTTGCCAACTATGCTCCTGCATCATACTCCCCTTGACAAAAATTCATGGATTCCTGTCCATGAGCTCCTCTACTGATTTTCCCTACTTTTGGATAGCAACTTCATTTTCCCAACTGGCATCTTCTATTGGGTGTCCCTTCCATTTGAATAGATACTCAAAATAAGTCTTCCTCCTGGTCTTTTTGCCAATCCTCTGATCAACAATTTTCTCCATCTACGACTTTTCTGCTACAGGCATCTGTTTCTCCCACTGAATCTTTCATTGATATTCTAACCCTTTTGTGTCATCTTTCCTGTAAGGATACAGGTCTGAAACATTGAATATGGGTGAAATGCCCACACCATTTGGTAGTTCATTCTCATAGGCGTTTGCATCAAACTTCCTCAAGATCTTATAGGGTCCCATCTTCTTCATCTTCAATTTGTTATATGTTCCCCTAGGGAACCTTTCCTTCTTGAGGTGTGCTAAAACCTAATCTCCCACTTCAAATTGAAGTTCCTTGCAATGCTGATCAACTCTGTGTTTGTATTTCTGATTAGAAATCTGTAATTGTTCTTTGATCCGACCATGGAGCCTCTGCATCTCAACAACAAAATCCTCTGTTCCAGCGCTTCTGATCTCTCCTTGTTCCAAGTCCCTTAACTCAGACACTCCCCTAGGTTGCATTCCATAGAGTATTTGGAACGGGCTACTTCCAGTGCTTCTGTTTGGTGAGTCATTGTATGCAAATTCTGCTTGTGGTAGAATCTGATCCCACTGGTTATGGTGTTCAGTAACCAGGCTTCTCAATAAGTTTCCCAAACTTCTATTTACCACCTCAGTATTCCCATCTGTCTGAGGGTGATAAGCTGAGCTGAAGGAAAAATATGTCCCCATCTTCTTCCACAACGTCCTCCAAAAGTGACCAGCAAATTTTTTGTCTTTGTCTGAGACAATGCTCCTGGGTAGGCCATGAAGTCTCACAACTTCTATGAAAAATAGATTTGCAACATGTGTTGCATCACTGGTATTCTGGCATGGGATGAAATGTGCCATCTTTGAAAATCCATCCACCACCACAAATATGGAATCGAATCTCTTTGTGTCCTTGGCAATCCCAACACAAAATCCATGCTTATTGCATCCCAAGGCCTCTCTAGTATTGGCAATGGTTGATGCAATCCAGTGTTCTGTCTTTTCCCCTTTGCATGTTGGCAGATTCTACATCTGTTCACCAACTTTATCACATCTATTCTCATACCTGGCCAATAGTATGAGTTGTTCAACTGTGCAAACATTTTATCATGCCCGAAATGTCCAGCCAATCCTGCACTATGCTTCTCCTTCAGAAGATTGTCCCTCATTGAGCATCTTGGTATGCACAATTGATTTCCTCTCAACAAAAATCCTTCATGAACCATATAATCTGTCCACTGAATCCTATCTCTCAGTACAGGGCTTGTACATGCTTCGTAGGCCTCCTTGAAATCTGTATCATCACAATACATATCCTTAAGGTATTCAAACCCCAAGGTCTTCACCTGGAATTCCTGCAGAATTAAACATCTCCTGCTTAACGCATCAACAACCTTGTTAGAATTCCCAACAATATGTTTAATAACAAAAGTAAAATTTTGCATATATTCAACCCATTTTGCATGCCTCTGGTTTATTTTTTCTTGTCGGGTTATGAATTGTAAAGCTTGGTTATCGCTGTACAAGACAAACTCTTGCGGGACAAGGTAATGCCTCCATTTCTTCAAAGCTTGAATTATGGCATAAAACTCTTTGTCGCATGTGGAGTATTTCCTCTTAGTCTCATTTAGCTTCTCGCTGAAATAGGCAACAAGTCGATTGTCCTGACTATGAACTGCTCCTATTGCAACTCCACTTGCATCACATCTTACCTGAAATGTCTTTTCGAAATTCGGCAAGACCAGAATTGGTCGTTATGTTATCTTCTCCTTCAGTATATTGAAGCTCTTTTCAGCCTCCTTTGTCCATTTAAAAGACTTGTGTCACTTCTTCACTATATCCATCATTGGTGCACAAATCCCACAAAAGTCTCTAATGAACTTTCTATAAAAACTTGTTAAACCATGAAAGCTCCTTACCTCGAACATGCTCCTTGGTGACAACCATTCTCTGATCGTTTCACCTTCTCTGGATCCATCTTCAGTTCATTCGAAGAGATCACGAAACCCAAATAAATGAGTTTTGTCTTCATAAAAGAGGATTTCCTCAAATTGATCAGCATCTTCTCTTGCTGTAGCCTTCTCATTACTAGCATTAGGTTCCTCAAATGCTCCTCTTTAGTCCTACTAAAGACCAGTATATTGTCCAGATATACAACCACGAACTTTCCAATGAAATCTTTTAGAATTTCATTCATCAGCCTCATAAAAGTGCTCGGGGCATTCGTTAAGCCAAATGGCATAACTAGCCACTCATACAGGCCTTCATTCGTCTTAAAAGTTGTTTTCCATTCATCACCTTCTCTCATCCTGATCTAGTGATATCCACTTTTAGGTCTATCTTAGAAACAAAATTTTCTCCACTTAAGAAATCCATTAAATCATCCATTCTTGGTAAAGGGAATCTGTACCTGACGGTGATCTTGTTGATGGCTCTCGAGTTTGTGCACATTCTCCATCCTCCATATTTCTTTGGGCTTAACACAGTTGGTACTGCACATGGGCTCAAACTTTATCTGACTAAGCCCTTATCCAACAACTCTTGGACTTGGTTCTTCACCTCCTCATTTTCTCGAGGTGTTAATCTGTATGCTACCTTGTTTGGCAGACTTTCTCTTGGTATCAAGTTGATATGATGACTGATACTTATGATGGGTGGAAATGAGTTTGACATCTCATCCACCACTATATCAACAAAATTATCCAGCATCTCCTGAACTTCTTTAGGTAGATCATTCATTGATGTACTTGTAAGTATGACTCTGGGCTTGCTCACCACAGCGAACTGCATCTTCTCTTTTTCCTTGACTTCTTTCAGGAGTTCCTTCCCGCTCATGAGAAGTATGCTTGTGTTGGCTTCCTCTTTCGCTCTCTTCTCCTCCATTGGCAGCAACATATGCATCCTACCATTCTTCTCCAATGTATATGTATTTTTTCTTCCATCATGAATGCCACTTCTATCAAACTGCCATGGTCTTCCCAATAGAATATGGCATACATCCATGGGAATTACATCACATAGGATTTCATCTTTATACCCTCCTATTTTAATTTTAACCAGACATTGTTTAGTGATTGTTACTTGGTGTCCTTTTTGCAGCCATGAGACTTTGTATGGCCTTGGATGTGCAGTTGTCTTCAGCTCCAATTTCTCCACCATATCTATGGATACTAGGTTGTCAGTACTCCCACTGTCAATGATCACCATGCATACTTTATCCTTAGTCTTGCAAGCTGTCCTGAAGAGACTATTCCTATGCACTGGTTTTTCAATTTCTGCCTCTGGTTTTAAGAGAACTTTTCTCAACATCAGGGATTCTCCATCCTCTGCTCCTTCTGCCTCAACATCTCTTTGTCGTGCCTCTGAAATGTGAGCTTCTCCTCCTTCCTTATTCTTCTCGGGACATTCCCAAGACATGTGCCCTATATTTCCACAGTTATAGCACCTTAATCCTCCTCTGCCCTTTCCTCTAGAAGAGTTTCTTCCACCATTCTATCTCCCTCGTGAACTTCCTCCTCGTTCTGAGTGATTGTGTGGTTTCTCAGCCTCGTCCTTAGACTGATGTGCTCTGTCATGATTAAATCCATTAATTTTTTTTGGGATCAAGCTCTTACCTCTTCCTCGTTGGTTCTGTTTTTTGACTAGCTTCTCCTTTGCCTTCAGTTCAAACTGATAAGCATCTTCCACAGTCCTTACTGACATCATGCTAAGCTCATCTTGGATCTCATATCTCAAGCCATTTACATACCTGGCAAATTTTTCTTCGTCTCTCTCCCTTTGTCCAGTTCTGATGTTCAACCGGTAGAATTCCTTGGTGTACTCCTTGACTGTCATCCCTTTCTGTCTCAGGTTCTCTAGCTTCCTGAATAGATTGATCTGGTATTCTTTGGGTATGAAATTAGCCTTCAGTTTGGCTACCATCCTGTCCCAACTCTTTATCCTTTGTTTGCCTTTACTTCTCCTCTCAGCCTACAGTTCATCCCACCACAGTGTTGCATGCCTTTTTAGCCTGGTGATTGCCTGCTTCACCTTATTTTCCTCATCGACATCTTCATAGTCGAATTGTTTGTCCATGGACCTTATCCAGTCCAATAGTTCTTGAACATATAGATTTACCTCATACATGGGGACCTCTATCTTAGCTCTGCCTCCCAATCTGGTAACTACTCTCAACAAGCGTTCTTTTGCAGCATCCTCTCCTGTAGCTTCTTCAACCTCATCGTCTTCACTTTCCGCATCACTGACATCCCCAACGTCAGGTTCTCTTCTCTGTGCTGCTTCCATTGCTTCCATTCGAGCATGAAACTCTTGCATCTCCTTTTCTACAACATGGTTGGTTAAAGACAGATCTTGTCTTCTTGGCAGCATTGTGTTGACTGTCTATCACACACAGAGTACAGCTCCGAGTTTTCTGTATCTTTCTTTTTCCTCCTTCACCTGAAATATACAGACGAAAATGGGCTCTGATACCACCTGATGCAGACCCCCTATCCCTCCTAAGGGCTACATGACCTCCCAGTCAGGATCTTCTGATTCTGGAGCTGAAATGGCTCTTCTAGTTCCAAACTGGAACCCCTCGAACAATTACACAGGTCTCTTACGAATGCTTAGTTGGCTTTTTCAGGCATCAAGCATGAGCTCTCACAACACACAACCAAGGGCTATGACCAAGTGCCAAGCTGAAAAGGCGCTTATCGGGGACCGGGACTCCATGAGTCAAGTGTCCCGTCTTTTGGTCTCTCGAACCTCCGGTAGCTGAAATGCCGAAATGGCTGACGCTCGCTCCTTTGGGATTTCGCGTTTCGCTACTACACTTTCTCCAAGGGTTGACATCAATCACTAAGGGTTGAAATCAATCTACAATATCACTCTCCAATAGTTGACATCAATGACATCCAATAATCCATACCAACTATCCATCAACCTAAGCCAATTGTTTGACAAAGAAAACTCAGATAATAGATAAATGCTTATCTTTAAAAGAAACTTTGAGTTCGAAACACCAACCACACTGAGAAATGGGGGGGGTGGTGAATCAGTGTGAAGATATTTTTACAACTTCTTACAAAAATTTAGTTATCCATCACCATTCACAACATCATTACTCATTACACTTAGTTTCTTGCATGTAAACATATCTCAATGACATATATTAACAATAAAGAACTATGAACCATCACAATAAAGAACACAAAGAACACCAAATATATGTATAATTTTCTTATGTATTACAGACTATAATCCTTGGGGTTTATGAGCACCAAGTGAAATGAGTACCAACTCAAAGAGAGCACCAACTCTCATTGCAAGACCAAGCCTGCATATCTCAACACCAAATGAGAAGAGGAATCCAATCCTCAAGTACAAGACCCATCTTGTAGACATAATCCAATCTGTCAACAGGTACGTGACCTGTCTAAAATGTAGCATGTGTATGTAGGTGACCTTCCTATACTACAGTAGGTGACCTTCCTTCTGTCAACTTGCGTACACCTTCATAAAATAGGGTTTCTGAAACTTCAAATTTCTATCCCTTCAAACCCTTTCTACCTTTGTCACATCCACTTGTGACATGACATTGAAACCATCTTATCACTACCCAACATGTAACATCCACAAACAAATCTACACCATCCAATAACCTATGCATGTTTCTCATGCATACACCATCACAGATCATAAATATCTCTCAATCACATCAGAACTGAACTATTCAACTACCCAATCACCATATACTATATCCAAACATCATAACAACCATACAAAGAATACTTCAATAATTTACAATACTATGAGTAAATCTAATCATCAAGATAACATATATCTATACCATATCTTATGTATCAGATCTGAACCAGTAGACTACTATTTTGGGAACTTCCTTGAGACTTCAAGAACCTGGTACCAACACTTACTCAAGTTTTTCATGATATTTCCAACTGTACGCTCCCTACTCTCCTTAATCCTGCGTACATATGTTCCCTGGCCCACTGCGTCCCACATAAATCTTTAGAAAACTAGGGTTTTCCGAACCTATGAAACTTTCGCCGTAAAACTTTCTTGTTGCCTCAGAATTTCAGAACTTATGATTCATTCATGAGTACCTGTAATGAATCTTTCACCAAAAATAGATCTTCAATATGCTCAAGAGATTCACTCTCATAAGAGACCCTTGCTCTCTTATTTATACTTCTCCAAGTAGCTTCCTCTAGGGGTTATCATCTAACCAACTTCCTTCTTTTGGGTCTAACCCACTTCTAGCCACTTGTCCACTTACAACCACTTTATCCACAAATATTAAACTCTCCACTTCTAGTTGCAACTAATTTATTTTTAATTGCAACCACTTAACCCATGACTAACCACTTTGACTAGTCAACTTCTTCTAGGAGATTCTAGAATGATTTTACTTATTTGACCTTCTAGGGGATTCTAGATAACTCATGAGGATTCTCCAACTTCACATGGCCATAACTCTCTAATCGTGAGGATTTATGTGATGTTCCACATATCACCGGTTAATGGCATGACTACCACTATCCATCTAGAATAGTCTCACTTGCAAATTCACTGATCTTCATTACATTATTCCACAATCAAACTTGGGTTCCTTAACCACACATCTAGGATGACTCAACCACTTAACCATTTGGACTCTGCAAAGCATCTTCCTGTGAGGGATTTCACCATAAAGGGACCAATTTGGATTTCATCCATTTGGTACAACTTATTCTTATCAACCAACACATTAATATGACACCACTTGACATCAATTACATCAATCCTTTGACATCAATGACAACATGTTCCATCAATCGATACATCAATGATATTGCTATGAAAATACTTGACATCAATCCATTGACATCAATGCCAACATAGTACAATAGTTTGTGTAACCAACTGTTTGGGAAGGACGTTCCACCCAACCATAGACTTGTTGTTCCAAATATCAAAAGCAAGTAACCCCTGAGTTGGGGCTAGGAATCCACAAAAGAAAGGATATTCTCATGGTCCACTCACAACTCAATAACCCACAACCAACTAGTATTCTCCTATAGTTATCCCATATTTCCTCCAACTCTCTTCCTCTTGATTTTCCCAAACCAAGTAATTTACCTCTTCACTTCTCTCAGTCCATCAGGCCTCCCATTCATTTATCAAGGTCTCTCTGGAACATGTAACTAATAGTCTTTCTACTGGGAAATCAAGGGAACTCATTGCCAAGAAAATCTACTAGAAAACAACAACAACCACTTGTTGTTACAATGAAACTCCCACAAGAGTTCACTCTTCAAGCCTGACAACCTGGCTCTTCAATCTTCAGCTCCAAAATGATTCAACATGCTCTAGAATTCTCCCATCCTTCTTGATCTAGCTTTGGTGCTCTTTTTCCCTACTCTCTCCTTGTTCTTCATGTCATACTAAATGACAAAACTACCTATTCTCCCCCATACAAATTTCCTCTATTTTCCCAAGATGGTTGGCTGTTTACTCTTCCCAATGTTTAGTATACTTCATCCCCATGATATCCAATAACTATGGGATGTTAATCTTACACCCACCCTCTGACAAAAGTTTATTGATTGGATCTCTTACACTCAAACATAAATAGAAGGTTTCCCCAAATGATAATAAAATTCATAAATATGGGTTTGAATTGATATCCATAAACCATTCCCCGCTTGGACCCCTCTTAGACATTCCCAGGAATTCCCCTCTCTTGTGGTTAATCATCCCCCATCTTTGTCCATATACCCAACAGCTAACATCACATTATTTTTATTAAAATCAGAAAATACATTTTACATATTACATCGTTTGGACATAGCCATATTCATATCTACATTATTCATTAACTAAACTGGGGATTATAGTGGGGATGTTACATATTCCCAGCCCCTTTTCCTCTCCAATCATCATGTTTCTCAAAAAATAAGTCACTTGATACATGTGTTCTGAATTTCAAGCTCTTAATAACTTGACCATCAAAAATAGATTTCCCATTATAGTAATTGATGATATCTTATATAAACTACATGGCACTCAATTCTTCACCAAACTTGATCTTCACTCTTATTATCACCAAATCCGCATGAACGAAGAAAATATTCCAAAAATTACTTTATCTACTCATAAATTTCATTTTGATTTTTTGTTGATTCTCTTTAGTCTTTTCAATGCACCTTCCACTTTTCAGAGCCTCATGCACAAAATATTTCGACCCACCAATATGTCATTTTGTCTTGGTCTTCTTTGATGACATCTTGGTCTACACAAAAACATGGGTGACACATATGGATCTGGTCTAACAACTCTTTCGTAATCGCCAAATATTCCTCAAACATTCTAAATGTGTTTTTGATGTCTCATAAATGAAATGTTTGGGAGAGATTGTTAGTAGGGAGGGTGTGCATGTTGATCCTAAGAAAACCGAGTTGATGAAATCGTGTCCTCACCCCAAGACCCTCAAAATGTTTTGGGGCTTTCTTGGCCTCATAAGTTGGTATAGGAATTTTGTGCAAAACTATGGTAAATTTCATAGGTCCCCTCACCACCTTTCCTAAAAATAATTCTTTATATTGGAATGAGGAGGCCAAACAAGATTTTTATGCTTTAAAATACATTGAGACCCTCAAAATTCTATAGGATTTATTGGCCTAATAGGTTACTATATGTATTTTTTGTATAACTATGGTAAATTTGTGAGTCCCCTCACCATATTTCCTAAAAATAATACCTTGATTTAGAAGGAGGAGGTCAAATAGAATTTTGAAGCTTTAAAATATGTTATGTGCATTGTTGGGTGCCATTTTGATCTTTTTTTCCAAGCTTAGTCACTTCCAATTTTGACATCAAAACCTCCAGTTTCCCCCTTTTCCACTTAATCAATGGCATAATGAGCATTAAAACATATAATAAGTTGTCATTTTGAGATTTACTCTTAGTTTTACTTGTAAATGGTATTTAGAACTATTTATGTAGCAAAATTTCCTATATTTCACTTATTACAGGAATTAACCTTGTTTTACCAGTTATTATAGGATTTACTAGTTATTACATGAATTGATGATTAGCATACTTTCACTCAATTAGAAGGGAAATTTTCACCTGGAAGTACTTCATCAACATCAATATATGGTGATTTACCTATTCCACCATCCACATATCAATTGGAACCCGTTGGTCAAAATATGGTCAAAATTGGCAAAGCAGTTACAAGAAATGCATAGAGTAAGTTGTATATCCACCAACCTGCTCATAAAATTAGGAACGTGATGATAGGAGCGAGATATATGAATCAACCAGTAATAGGATAAAGGATTCAATATCAAGAATTGTGGAGAAAGATATGCACAATGTGATAATGGAGATTTATGCTATTTTTCTGAAACTAGTTGTGTAAAACGTGTGCATCGGAAAGGAATTCAAATTCCTGTAGATATGTATAAATGTTAGAGAAATAGGGGATATCAAGTTAGTGGAGATATTATGATTATGCATCGGAACTTTTGTAACTGTTGAATTCTTCTGAAACTATTAATATAATGGAGTTCTTCTTTTAATTGATGTGTTAGATATTTTCAAACAAGTCTTATCTTTCCTTAACAACATATTTCAGGAGGGCCCCGTGGTCTATATTGTCTTTCTGTAAGTGATTTTAGAATTTTCTTCTGTTACATGCATGTTCTATTTTGATTTCTTATAGAATGAGAATTCATTTTAATTAGCTTGCAGGGAAATGTTACTTTGATTATGTGATCTATGATTGTTCCAGATATAGATGCTAAAGACAACAACGTGGTTGATTGATATTTTATCTTTTGTTTCATACAAACAATATTCACACTAATATACTAAGAGTTTATTGTGCTTGCAATTCCTTTCTACCTTTCTTATCATCACATTTCCTTATTTTTCACTGACAAAGTAATTTGTCTTGCTTTCATCCTTTTAGCTCACACCTTGAGATAACCTTGTTTGGTCTTAAAACTTGGTTAACTAAACATAGTTCATTTGCAAGTAGGAACACTTTAAGAGTGAATGATTTACTTGTAATATGAGCCCTTACCATTGACAGTTAAGTCTGAGTGATCATGGCCAAAAGAACCCTTTTTGTTTGTGAGTTTGGTAATTTATTGCTTTGATTTTAGTAGGAATTCTTAGGCAATTTCAAGACTAGATTATACACATGTTGTTCTTGTGTCTCATAAGTTTAGCTACCTGGATGGTAGAAAATGATTAGGAATCTAGACTGTTAGATCAACCCAACATGTACTAACCCAAAAATTTCCATTTCTAAATTCAATAAAAAATTTGTCTTTGGAATCTGATGCCTTCAACAAAGCGATTGGGTAGTGTTAATGCAAGATAAATTCCCATTGGCCTTCACTAGTAAGTAATTATGTGATAGCCCCCCCGGGGGGGGGCAACACAATTGGCAAGTGTCGTGAAAATGAAATTCCAAAGAGGTATTGAGTTCAAATCCCCCCGACTAATCTAGTGTGTAGTGCATGGGGCAGTGTGGGCACACCTAGAGGTTATAGTGGTAGCAGTTGGATAACACGAACACGTGTAATGCGAGTACGTGCCCAACTAGTTGTTGATTCCACTAGCCATAAAAAAGAAGTAATTATGTGATAGAAATTTGGGCAAATCCACATATGAAAAGGAAATTCTGGTTATTCTTCATGTATTTTATATGTGGAATCCTTACATGACGGACCATCATTTATAAATTAAAATAGACCATTGTATCTTGAAAATTTTCTTGAAACAGAGGATGTCCTCTCCATAGAAGAAAACTTGGGTCACTAAAATGTTAAGCTATGAATTCAAGATTATCTACAAGAAGGAGAAGGCAAATTTGGTATTTGATTCTTTATCTAGGAAGTATGATTAGGAAGGTTCTCTATATTCCTTAGAATTCCTAGTTCTATCTTGGTTATAAGCAGTACATCAAGTATGCTCAATAGATGACAAGATCATGCACATGATCCACCAGATATAGACTGATTCCCATGCACAATTGGGATACACTTGAAAAAATGATGAGCTTCGTGTAAAGGATGTCTATTTTTGGTCCAAGATTCAACATTTGAATCTAGAGCGTTATTTGAATTAAACTCCTCTACCATAGTGGGTAATTTTAGTTTTAGAAAATGTATGAATGGATTAATCATTCGTTCCTTTGGAAAGGTATGAAGAAAATATCTACACCTTTGTGGCCAAATGTGACAATGGAAAATGGCACAAAGCGAAATAGTAAATCCTCTTAAAGAATACAACCTTTAGCCATTCCATCCACCACGTGGACCAACTTTTCTATGGATTCCATTGTGGAGTTAGGAAAATCAAGAAACAAGTCAATGACCATGGTAATTGTTGATAAAATTTCTAAACACTATCTCCCATGTTCCTTACAACACCCATTCAAGGCCTCCACAAGTATTCATGGAAAATATTTTTAAACTCTGTGACATGCCTAAACTGATTGTGATTGATCATGACCCCACCTTCACTAGCAATTTCTGGAAGAAGTTGTTTCGGCTTCAAGGTACCCAATTGAATCTCAACATGACATATCATCTCCAAATAAATGGCTAGACAAAAGCAGTGAACACGTGTTTGGTATAAAATTAACATTATTTTTCCTCGGACCAGAAAATCCCTATGTATACAGTGGTTGCCACTGGTCAAATGGTCGTATAATACCACCTCTCGTAGTGCTACTAAAATGATGAACTTTGAGGAAATATATGGACACCAAAACTCATCAATGATATCATACATACCAAGCCTCTCTAAGGTTCAAGAGGTAGAAAAAAACTTAATAATTGATGCTGGAATTCATTGTACCCTTAAGGATAATTTAGTGTTTTTGTGAAACTACATGAAGAAATATGCCAATCAACATCACTCCAAATGCCACTTTGAAGAAGAGGATCAAATTTTCTTGCATCTATATCCCTGTAATAAGACATAACTCAAGGATAAGAACCACCAAAATTTAGCACCTAAGTTTACATACCCTATAGTATACTCAAACATATATACATGTTGGCTTATAAACTATCTCTACCTAACCATTCTAATCTCCACCTAATTGTTCATGAGTCATGCTTGAAGAAAGTGGTTAGTTCAAGTTATAGAGTTTGAACTAGCCTTCTTGAACTAGATGAAGAGGGTTCCATTTGGTTTAAACCAGTGTAGATCCATCTTAAATCTGGATTTATCATGCAGCGAGAGGGATCAAATCCATCGAGGTGCTAACCTCCTTTTAGAGTGAAAAACTTGAGGAAATGTTTTCACCTTGAGTAATTTGATCCCTCTCGGTGCATGATAGATCTAGAGTTAAGATGGATCTATGTTGGTTCTAGTTGCGGGCATGAATGTGGAATTTTTAGATCATTATATTTATCTATATGTATATTATATCATTGTTGAAATCATTTCAAGTTTCTTGTTTCTCTAAATCATATTTTTAATATCATCATTGAAATCAATATACTCTAGTGTTTTGTGTTACATGAATGAAATCAATATTCCCTAATGTTTTGTGTTATATCATTCTTGAAATCAATGCAAGTATTCAATGATTGATATTGCATTCTCTTTTAGTTTCCATGATTGGAACATATCAATAGTATAACTTGAAACCTCTTGAATTTTGAAACATTCTTCATTTTGATAACTGATTTAAGCATAATTATATATCTTGAGAAGCCTTTAATCCTTTTTCATATTGAACTATTATCTCAATAAATCCCATTATACTTCTTGTTATTTTACATTTGAAACAATGTGAAAATGGATGGATGTCCAAAACCTGACTACTTTAAGACTCATTAAAAAGTAATCTTATATAATTATATGATACATAATAAATATGCAATAACTCGTGTTAAATTTGAAGTATCGAAGCAATCAAAATATTATGGAAATTAGCAACTAAGAGAACGTTTGTCCTCTTATATAAGTTTGATATTGATCTAGATTTAATATTCATCTTAATAATTATTTAGGAATATTATTGAAATCTGTGATAATTATTCAAAATATTATACTATGATTTTCATAGTTTTTATAGTTAGTTATTTCTTTCAAAAATATATCAACATAATAAAACATTGCATAAGACCTTAAAAACAAACCCTAATTCAAAAAGAACCTTCATTAACGAATAAGTCAATAGATATATCTGGATTATACACACTATGGATTACTAAATTTAATCTAGCATATGATCCATCAATGATTCATGTAAATTATGTATATAATCTATATGCTACTATGGATTATATTCTTAAAGTTGATATTGATATATAAGTATATATTGATATATTGTAAATTAATGTAACTATGATATCACATATAGAATAATCTATGGATTTTGATCTAATATATTATATAGATTATTAATCATAATATATAGATTATAGATTATTTATCATATATATAAATTATTTGATGTTGATTATGCTATTAACCTCCAACATAATGTTATTTATGATCTTATTGTTTAAGTGATAATGATCCTTATTGTGTCGATCATGACTTAAGTGTGCACTAGTTGGATCAATATTTAGGGTGAAAATTATTATTGAATTTTGTTTGCATGTTAAATGAAATGGAAACTAATATATGGTATATCCATCATGACTTTGAACCATAGATTTATATGAAAACATCTTTCCAAGTTTAAGTGAAATTAAATATGCAAATTGACAATTATAACAGATAAATAAATATTTCCAGCTTTAAGTAATATTAAATATATAAAACTTGGCAATTATAATAGATAAATAAATCTTTCCACATTTAAATATATATATATTTTTTTTGTAATTTAGTAATTGGATTAAAAACTTTGAATCAAAAAAATTACAACTGTCATGCTATCATAGGAGGTTGTGACAACATTGCCCTGGTGGGAAACCAATGTTACCACATGGCCGAAAATACGTAATGTCCATGCAAAATTGCAGAGCTGTAAGAGACATGAATCTAATATGCCACACAGGGCCAAAATTTTGTATGCTAGACTGAACAGACCAAACCCAAAAGGCTGGACTTATGCCAAGACTAAGCAATCCTAAAACTAAGGAGCCACGCAGGGCAAAAAACTTGTGAATTATACTAGATGAAATCATAAAAACACAGGAAACATGAGCCAGAAGGAACTAGCCAATGTCGGGGTAGAGCCTCTACTCTGAGAAAACCTGATGCATATGCATGGTGTCTCTGCCAAGCTTATCTCCGTTCGAGATAGCCTGCCTGAGGTCCTGAAGGAAAGTCATCAGAAGCTCCACTTGGCACCACAACTCTGTTTCCTTGTGCTGCATCTCATTGATGAGGCCCTTGATGTCCTCGATTCCTTGCTTGATAACGTCCAAAGACTCCTCGAAAACATCCCTTTCTGTGCAGCAGTAGTAGACATTAGAAAGAGGAGGAGGAGGAGGTGAGTTAGAGGAGGAAGCGGGGGAGTCAGATCAAGGAGCGGGGGAGGACGTAGAGGAGAGAGGAGATGAGGTGACGAGAGGTGGAGATGGAGGAGGGGGAGGTGGAGGCTAGTTGGGGGGAGGGGACAGACTGAGCCTAGGAGTGAAATCGAGGGAATTTCCATGACTGTAGAACCATTCGACTTGGCAAGCACAAGGATTCGACAACGGGGACACGTCTAGAGTGGTGTCTTGAGGAGACATAACAAAAGTGAAGGAGGGAGTGGGAGCGACAATAGGTGTCGGGGTGGGAGCAACAATAGCCTGTTGGCCTTGACCTCTCAGTTCCCTACCTCTAGCATCATACCAGGCCACACCCCTCTTTGAAATACCCCTGGGTCGAGGCATCAAGAGAGCCACTTGAAACTGGATGAGGAGTGCGTAAAAAAAGTGAGACATGTTGCTCGAAGAGCTTGAGACCAACAAAAAACAACAACAAAGATTAACCAGAAGAGAGGTTCCAGGAGCTGAGGGACGAGTGCACTACAAAATATCGAGTCGGAGTAGAAAGACAGGACCAAAATCCATAGGATACCAAAGCTCTAGAGGCCAAGGGCTTGAATGAGCCTTGGCAATCCATAACACATGCCTAAAACCACCATGTCAGGATGGGTGATGGGACGGTGATTGTTTCCAACCCATTACCATAAACATTCACATGAGCAGAGGCGCCAAGATGTTACACCAGGCCTAAGACGAGTGAATGCCGAGGAGCGACGACTGAGGTTTTAAATTCATGAGGTGATGATGGAGGATGAGTGCACCTGAGCTAGCACAAGGTGGAAGGAGACTAGGCCAGGTTTCCTCCCCACCGGTTGTCCACCCATTGTGTCCGTAAACACCCCATCCGAGAAACATTTAAATAATATTAAATATATTAAACTTGATAATTATAACATGATAATTTATATAGTATGCAATTAGTTTTTAGTGATATTGAATATGCACTTGCAATTAAATCTCATCATGGTTATAACACAATTATTTATGGAACACATGAAAATATTAGATATATATATTTGATGCGTGACTTCATAAAATATGCACCTTGATGAAGTTAGATCTATGCATTCTCGAGATATATATTTGATGCAAATTATTCATGATAGATTCGAAGGGCCACATGTGTTATCAGAAAAATTGCTAAGTGCTGACACAAACTAATCTCCCTAACTTCAACAAGAAATTAGAACAAAACATAACAGAATACAAGATTCTCCTTAGATTTCATTTTAATGTAAACTAGCTCAAAGAGGGACAAATGACATATCATTTAAACAGTGTTTGATCCTCGCTAGTATCGTCCTTGCTCCACCTTTGGATTTGTGGGATGTTGAGCCTGTTTAGAAGCACATACCAACAAAGATAGAGGACAACAATATATGTATTCCAATGAAACTTATGCATAAGATCAAGGAGTTATACAATAAAAATGAAGAAACTTTTATAGGGAAGAAATGTATCACTACATTATATTGATTAAAGTGGAGAATACAACATATTCCTTGATGTTGCAAGGTCCCTTCCAATGGCCCTTTGATTCAATACACACACCTTTGCTCCAATTCTTTTGATGAAGAGTATTCACAGCATGACTTGGAAAGATAAATAAAATCTATCACAAGTACAATCTTTAGTAGAATTCTTCATACACAAGCCAATCTAGTCTTTCCCATGAGATATCCCTCTTTATATAGAGTGAAGAGAGATGGATGAATAGATTAGGACAATCCCACTAAATTAGAGAAACGAGTGATCCTTTTGGAGATTCCATTCTAGAACCTTCAAGAATTTCACCTTTTTCCTTTTCTTGAGCATCATCGCAACCTAAACACAAGCATCTTGCGATGACGTCGCAGTCCACTGTGGTGTAACATGCGATGATCAGGTATCGTCGCACCCTTATCATTTGGCAAGGTGCGACGATCTTCTTTGATAAGGTTTTTAAGAAAGGAGAGATGATTCTATTTTTCAGGCAGAAAGTCTTATTTCTTCAGTAGCTTCAGAGAACAGAGGAGTAAGTCATACACATATCGTTAGTTGATCACATGGGTGACCAAAATAATGTGTAACAATGGGTTCTGTTATTCCTTTCGTTGTTGACATAGAAAATAATGGATATATATATATCAATTATGCATGATAGATTATCACTTATCTCTAATGCAACTCAATGCTACTAAAGAAAATCATTTATACTCAGAGGAGATATTTACATTGAAGCTCACTTAAAACTTTATGTAAGTATTTCCTATATCTTAGAGAGCACAACTAAGAGATTGTTCAAATATCATAATACTTTTATTTAAACCTAACGAAATACATATATTTCTCTTTGTTTTTAAATTTTTACATTAAAGGAGAAAGGAGACATTGTTTTTTATTTAGTCAATATTATATTTTTTTTTAAATGTACACGTGTCAACTCTAGGTTGAGCTTTGAAGGAATTACACATCTCCCTCTCTTTCTTTTTAAACTTTTATATTAAAGCTGACATTGTTTTCTTGTTTAGTCAATATCATTTTTTTTTAAATGGACGCGTGTCAACTTGTAATAACTCGATTTTGAGACCCCAGATTAAATAATGTATTTTGTTATTTTATGAAAGGACAGAGCACTCAAAAAATTAAAAGAGGTTGGAGTGCCTAGAAAATGTAATACATGATCATTATTAATAATAAAACACTTCATTGGCTTCAAGAAGGACAAGGACAAGAGTTATAGGGGGCTATGATACCATGAGAGAGGGGGGGGGCTTAAGGGGATAAGTCTTTAAATTATATTTTAATTACCCATAATTGTTTTAATGGATATAAGTGGTTACATGAGCTTCTTGTTGGATTACTGAGAGGGGGGGTGAACCAGTAATAGAGAAATATAATCCTTTTTAACCATATAATGCAATTTTTATATAGATGTAGCATTATCATCCAATATTTGCAGAGTAACTAAACAATGAAAAAATGAAAAATCATACACATACACATACACAGTACACCAATTTTTTTATGTGGAAACCCAAAGCAGGAGAAAACCACAAAATATTTTTTCTTATATATTTTGAAGAATTACATTCATTGGAAGCACCAACTTCCTTTGTTTTCCAGCTGCAACTGAAAGGAAGCTCCAACCTCCTAGTTTCTTAGGCTACAACCTGAGGGAAGCTCCAACTCCCCAATTTTCTGGCTACAACCAGAAAGAGGCTACAACCCCCTATGTTCTCCGGCTACAACCGGAAGGTGGCTACAACCACCTGTGCTTTCCCCGTCCAACCGCCCTGACATATAGGTAGAATGATGGAACCACTGTCACACTATCATTGTGATATATATTGTTGTAAACCTGTACCAATCAACCTACACCAAACAACCTATACCAATAACCTGAACCATGCATCAACCATGCATAAACATGTACCTCAACCTATAATCAACCTGTACCATAAAAAAATGCATCAACCATGCACCAACATATACCAAACAACCTATAATCAACTTGTACCATAAACAAGTGCATCAACCATGCACCAACCTGTACCTCAACCTGCAAACCTCCCTTAACTTTAACAACAAGAGACTAACATTTTCATCAAACTTTACTTTAGTCACACATGACTAGTTTTGGATTAGTCAACAAACCTAACTTGAAATAATCATAACTATGTACCTGTAATGAATAAAGATCTGGAAATAGTACACAATGTTGTTCAGTTTGTTTTATGCAATTCCTCCAGGTTTCACTAGTTGGAACCTTTCAAAAAATGAGTTATAGAAAAAATGACATACCTTGTTGAATTCTGACTTATTCTAGAGAGCAAACTTGTAGAGCGTGCCCCACACAAAAACATTGTTGTATGGATCTAAAAATTGTACACAAAATACTACAGACTATACTCTAACCAACACATTTGGTCTTACTTAATTTGGATCTTTTATGAAGAAGATATGACGTTTTTACCCAAAAAACTTGTTTTAGACTAGTTTCAGGACTAGTCACAAACCTTATTTTCCATGGAGTGTAACTCCAAAAATACAATGCCCTGCAAGCTTAAATTCATACCACAACTACTTGGATATGTTTCCTCAATGGCCTCCCAATTTCACGGTCTGAATCATTCTAGAAAATGGTGAGATGGCCTGTAAATAACATACCTTAGAAAGCATCATCAAAAGAANCTTTCCATAATTAGAAAGTTCTTCATTTACTTTATTATTTAAATAATCCTCCTTGACTTTGTCACTTCACTTTGTTATTTAAATAATCTTCTTTGACTTTGTCACTTCACTTTATTATTTAAATAATACTCTTTGACTTTGTCACTTCACTTTATTATTTAAATAATTTTTTTTGACTTTGTCAGTTCACTTTATTATTTAAATAATCTCTTATTTGCAATCACTTTGACTACTTTGACCTTTTGGGGCTTCTAGATGACTCGTGAGGGTTCTCCAACTTCACATGGCCATAACTCTCTAACCGTGAGGAGTTATGTGACATTCCACATACCACCAGAAATGGAATGACATGTACTATCCATCTAGAATAGTATTACCTGAAAATATATCAAAAATCATACCATTATACATCAAACAAACTTGGGTCCATTACCCAAACCTTTGTGCTACCGAAATTCGTTACCAGACTTTATTCAAGGGTTGACATCAATGACAACCAATCCAATTAATCAACAATCTCCCCCTTTGGCATTGATGACAACACTCTGATGCAATATTGAAATCATATCACTCATGCTCCCCCTGGAACCATGCCTGCATCTTTGTGACCAATGCTCCCCCTGGAACCATGCCTCTGTCCTCTGCATCTGATAAATATATCCCCCTTTTTCATCAATGGAAAATGTATCTTTCCATTCGAGGCTTCTCCCCCTAACTGACTCATCTTATCTCCCAACCTGAATTGTCCTCTTTATGGTGCTTCCTCGTGTACATCTAAGACATATATGATAAGTATTAAAACACATTCATTTTGGAGTAGAAATAACTTTGAGTCTTTGGCGAAGATACTCAAAGGCTTCCTGTGGAAGCGTTTTTGTAAATATGTCTGCCACTTGTTATTTTGTGCCCACATATTCAACTCTGATGTTCTTTTCTGCAACATGTTCCTGTAGAAAGTGACACTTGATTGGAATGTGCTTCATCTTGGAGTGCATCACCGGTTTCTTTGAGATACTAATGGTGCTTGTATTATCACAATATATTGGAATGGGCTCATCGTACTCAACCTGTATATCTATCAGAGTTTGTTTCATCCATAGAACCTATGTACAATATGTTGCTGCGATATACTCTTCCTCAACTGTAGATAAATATACTGATGATTGTTTCTTGCTTAGACATGATACTAAACACTCACCCAAGTAGAACGTTTCTCCACTGGTGCTTCGTCTATCATCAATGCAACTTTCCCAATCTGCATCTGTGTAGGCAATAAGTGATAGATCCTTTCCTTTTGGATACCATAATCCAAACTCTTCTGTTCCTTTGAGATATCTGAAAATCCTCTTCACTGCTAATACATGTGTTTCCTTTGGTGTTGCTTGAAATCATGCCACTTGTCTAACTTCCTACATTACATATGGTTTGGATGTTGTCACATATAGTAGGCTACCAATAATTGACATGTATTTCCTCTGATCTGTAGACTTTGAATCATCATCTTTGCTCAACTTGCAACTGGTTTGCATGGGAGTGATAATTGGTTTGCAATCTTCCATTCCAAACCTCTTTAGCATTTTTTTGATATACTTGGTTTGAGAAATAAAAATTCCTTGGTTTCTTTAACATATCTAAAGACCCAGAAAGAAGGATAGTTATCAAAGTAATTAAATTTCAAATTCATTCTACATTTTCTTTGCAAATTTCTGGCTTAACCTATCGTCAGTACTTCCAAAAATAATATCATCAACATAAAATTCAATTAATAAAATACTATATTGAGTTACCTTGATGTAGAGGTTGTTGTCTACACTTCCTTTTCTGAACCTTGCCTGCTGTAGATATTTATCCAGTCTAGAGTACCATGCTCTAGGAGCATGTTTTAGACCATACAATGCCTTCTTTAATTTACACACATAATTTGGGTTCTCTGATAAATGAAATCCTTCTGGTTGTTCAATTTAGACTTCTTCTTCAAGTTCCCCATTCAGAAAAGATGATTTTATGTCCATCTGATACACTTTAATATTTGTGGAGCATGCATAAGCTAAAAGCAATCAGATTGCTTCCATTCCGGAAACTGGGGAAAATGTCTCTTCAAAGTTGATTCCTTCAACTTGTGCATATCCTTTACATACCAATCTAGCTTTGTTCCTTGTAACCTATCCATCTTCATTCAATTTATTCCTGTATATCCACTTTGTGTCAATCACATTCTTATCCTTTGGTCTTGGAACCAATTCTCAAGTGTCATTTTTCTCTATTTGATCCAATTCTTCATCCATGGCCTTATTCCAAAATTCATCATTGTTGGCCTCTTCAAAACAGTTTGGTTCAATCGTAGATGAGAGTTCTAGGTGTATTTGTTATGGTGAACAAATTTTTCTTCTAGTCTCAACTCTTGCATCTTTTTTTTCTGATAATCTGATCTGAAGGATGATTATTCTGTACTCATCTGTTAGGTGTCTTTGGAGGCACTTGTTGAATTTTCTCTTCTGCTTCTATCGGATCCTCTTCATCTTCCCCTTCTATTTATTTTTCATCTTCTGCTTCTTCTTCGTAAAGTTGTTCCATTGATTCATTTTCTTCTTCCTTTAATTCTTGTCTACTTGTTTCATCAATTGTTACATTGATGCTTTCCACAACTTTTTTCAATATCAGGTCTTAAAACTTGTATGCTTTCATTGTACTTGAGTAACCAACACGCACTCCTTTGTTCACATGATATTCAAACTTTCCCATTCTTCCATCTTCTCTTTTGATGTAGCATTTGCTTCCAAAAACTCTGAAGTGCTTCACATTTGCCGGTCTTCCTTTCCATAGCTCGCAAGGAGTTTTTTAGTGTTGTTTCTGAGTATTACTCTGTTTTGAATGTGAATTATTGTATGCAATTCCTGTGTCCAAAATATATCTATCAATTTGGAATCCATTAGCATTGTTCAAGCCATTTCCTGTATTGTCATGTTCTTTTTTTCAACAACTCCATTCTGTTGAGGTGTCCTAGCAACAAAGAATTGTCTTTTTATTCCATGCCTGCTGTAGTAGTCCATAAATTCCTTTTAAGTGAAATCTCCTCCATTATCAGATCTCAAGTATTTGATTTTTGAATCCATTTCATTTTCAACAATTTCCTTGTAGACCTTGAAGTTTTCAAAAGCTTCTGACTTATTCCTGAGAAAGAAAATTGCAGACATTCTTTTATAATCATCAACCAATAACATAAAGTATTTTTCACCTTTTAAACCCTTTTTTGTAGTTGGTCCAACTAGATTAGTATGCACAATTTCTAGTGGTCTTGTCGTTGAATATTCTTTTGATTTAAACCTGGTCTTTGTTTGCTTTCATTGTTGACAATGCTTGCATAAAGTGTTGGTTGGTTTCATGATCTGGGGAATTTCTTTAATTTCTTCCATTTTGCTGACTTTGACAAGGTTATCAAAATGTATGTGACCCATTATTCTGTTCCATATCCAACTTTCATCTTCCTTTCCTAGGCAACACTTTTCATTTCCAATTTCACTTAATACATATATGTTGAAGTTCTCGCAGCTGTTGCAATCAATTTTCCCGAACCTTCTTTTCTTATCTCTCACTTTTGTGAATCAAAAGTAATTTTATGAACTTGATCACACATTTGACTTACACTTATAAGATTATGTTTCATGTCTTTTACTAGTAGAATTTTTTTTGCCTTGGTATTCTTGTTCCCAATTTTGTCTGTGCCTTTTCCAATGATTTTAGCTGAATCATTATTTCCGAAGGAGACTGATCCATCTATTTCCTTTCTTAAAGTAAGAAACATGTCTCTATCACCTGTCATGTGTTTTGAACAACCACTATCAACATACCAACCATGTTTCTTCTGCTTAGCTTGTAGAGCGAGTGTGCATTATTCATTGCTATATTGATTTTGCTTTCTTATCCATGTCCTTTTCTGAAGTTCCTGTTTATGAATGTTGTTGTTCTGTTTTGGTTCTCTAGGAGGGACTGTCATTCTGAAATCTTTGGCCATGTGTCCAAAGTTGTTACATTTGTAGCATTCCACTTCAGTGCTCAAATATTCAAACCTGTTGTAACTTCTTCTTTGTGTTTCACTAGACCTTCTTGGATAACCCTTTTGTGTATGACTTTCAAATTTATTTATGTTCTTGTTGTTAGCTCTGTAATTCACATATTTATGTCCAAAATTATTACATGCATAACATAAACCAAAAAATATAGTTTGATACCTGGGAGTTGAATATCTTCTCAAAGGAGGTACTCTTATGAATCCTTCTTCTTCATGAGGCCTATCTATTTTTGTCAGTCGTTGATTCTGAAATCTGAATCTTGGTGGATGAGTGTCCCTATAATTTTCTTTGTAGACCTTCCTATCCCTTTTGATTGTTTCTGCATAGATTTTTGGATATGTTTCTTGTTCTGTTGTTTTGGAGCTTGATCCCTTTTCTTTCTGATTGTATCCAATTCTGGACTTGTCATGATGAGGTTTTTGACTGATGATAATGTCATTCAAAACTTTTGAGTTGTTTTGCATATTTTTCTTTTGAAGATCCTTTCTTAATGTGCCAATTTCTGCTTCCAAATTTCCAATGATCATGTCTCTTCCTTCTAGATTTTCTTTGAGTGCTTCTTCAATTCTCTTATATTCTTCAATTTGAACATTCAATTTGTGATCATTTGTTCTAGTTCCCGAGTGTCTTCTTTCTTGTCTAGTTTCACTTGTAGTTTCTTGTTTTTCTTCTTTTCTCTTCTGATAACTTCTATGGCACACAACAATTATTTTCGGTAGTCAACTTTTTCCTCTTCATATTCTTCTTCATCCTCTTCATATTCTTCTTCGAAGTCTTCTTTATCAGAGTCTTCTACTGTCATGAATATAAATCTTTCTGTCTCACTGTCACTGACTTCATCTTCATTTGATGATGAGATGTCTTCTTTGGTGCATAAGCTTTTCTTGAAAACTTTCTTTGTGGTTCTTTTTTCTTTATATGTTTGTTTTCTATTTGAGTAACCTTTATAATTTCTCTTTTTCTTATGAGGAATTTTGTTAGCAAAATGACCAATACCATCACAATTAAAAAAAATCAAAGGAATCTTACCTCTATACCTACCGTTGATTCCCTTGTTCAATCTTCTGACAAAGTTGGCCGCTTCTTCATCATCTTCCGAGACGTCATTGTTGCTGTTATGTTATTTTTCTTTTTGCTTTCCCTTTTTCTTTGACCTTTTGGATGCTTTGAAGGCTTCTTCTTTTATATCTGTATTTTCATGTTCAGTTCTCATTTCATATGTTGTGAATATTCCATGTAGTTTGTCCATGCTTATTGAGTTTAGATCTTCTCTTTCTTCTAGTGTTGATATCTTAGGCTCAAATCTCATAGGAAGAGATCTTAGTACCTTTTGAACAATTACAGATTCTTTGATTTCTTCTCCCAATCCCAAGATTGCATTTACAGTTTCATCAACTTGTAAAAAGTAAGTTGCAATGTTCTCATGTTCCGTCATCTTTAGTTTTTCGAACTAACCTATGTAAGTTTGAAGCTTTGCTGCTTTGGCTTTTGAATCTCCTTCATAAATATTTCAAAGTTTGTCCCAAATCTCGTTAGCAGATTTACAATGTGCAACTTTGGTGAATACCGATTCTCCAAGACCATTCAGAAGTGAATTTGTGGCTTTGGAATTATTCTGACCAAGTTTCATTGCTTTGTCATTTGTTGACGAAACTGTTGGTGTTGTGTATCCATCTATAATTGATTGCCAAATTTCAAATCCTTGTGCCTCTATATATGTCTTCATCCTTATGCTAAAAAATTCATACTTTTGTCCATAAAAACGTGGTATTCCATTTTTATACATGTTATTTCTCTCCATGATCTACCTTTCAGTGGTTAAATTGATTTCTGAAGGAACCTGCTCTGATTCCAATTATTGGATTACTGAGAGGGGGGGTGAATTAGTAATAGAGAAATATAATCCTTTTTAATCATATAATGTAAGTGTTATATCAATGTAGCATTATCATCCAATATTTTCAGAGTAAATAAACAATGAAAAAATGAACAATCACACACATACAGAGTACACCAGTGTTTTTACGTGGAAACCCAAAGTGGGAGAAAAACACATAATTCTTTTTATTATATGTCTTGAAGAATTACATTCATTGGAAGCGCCAACTTCCTTTGTTTTCTAGCTAAAATTTGAAGGAGGCTCCAATCCCCTAGTTTCTTAGGCTACAACCCGAGGGAAGCTCCAACTCCCCAATTCTCTGGCTACAACCTGAATGAGGCTACAACCCCCTATGTTCTCCGACCACAATCGAAATATGGCTACAACCACCTGTCCTTGCCCCATCCAACCACCCCGACGTATAAGTAGAATGATAGAACCAATGTCACACTATCACTATGATATATACTGCAATAAGCCTATACCAATCAACCTGCACCAAACAACCTGTACCAATAACCTGAACCATGCATCAACCATGCATCAACCTGTACCTCAACTTGTAATCAACCTGTACCATAAACCAGTGCATCAACCATGCACCAACCTATACTAAACAACCTGTAATCAACTTGTACCATAAACAAGTGCATAAACCATGCACAAACCCGTACCTCAACCTGCAAACCTTCCTTAACTTTAACAACAAGAGACTAGCATTTTCATCAAACTTTACTTTTGTCTCATATGACTAGTTTTGGGTTAGTCAACAACCCTAACTTGAAATAATCATAACTATGTACCTGTAATGAATAAATATCTGAAAAATAGTACACAATGTTCTTCAGTGTGTTTTATGCATTTCCTTTGGGTGTCACTACTTGGAACCTCTCTGAAAAGGAGTTATAGAAAAAATGGCATACCTTGTTGAATTCTTGCTTATTCTAGAGAGAGAACTTGTAGAGTGTGCCCCACACAGAATATTTGTTGTATGGATCTAAAAATTGTACATAGAATACTACATACTGTACTCTAACTAACACATTTGGTATTACTGAATTTGGATTTGTTATGAAGAAGATATGAAGTTTTTACCTGAAACACATGTTTTAGACTAGTTTCAAGACTAGTCACAAACCTTATTTTCCACGGAGTGTAACTCCAAAAATAAAAATACCCACAAGCTAAAATTCGTACCACATCTACTTGGATATGTTTCCTCAATGGACTCCCAATTTCATGATCTGAATCATTCTAGGAAAAATGTTATTGCAAAAATGGTGAGATGATCTGTAAATAACATACCTTAGAAAGCATCATCAAAAAAATTTATCCTCCCTTGAATTCCAACTTTCTTTACTTCACCTTCCTTCTAAAATTTAACTTATATATCCTTTGGTTACCTCAATCACCTATAGATATTCAATATGCTCAAGTGTGATCAAAATGAGAGAGCCTTGCCTCCTATTTATACTCTTTAAGTAGCTTCCTTAGAAGCATCTTCTAGGTCACTTTGCCCACATAGCCACTTTCTCCACATAGTCACCTATGTCCAACTTTGCCCAATTTTCCACTTTTCCAGGTATCCAATAGCCACTTGACCACTTAACCCATTTTCCTCATTTTAGGGTTAACC
>SNQJ01S0022834.1:180133-195929 GCA_010110895.2 Picea sitchensis
ATGATCAAAAGTGACACATACCATGATACCTGGACCAATTACCTCATGGAGCAAGAGCCTTCTCCGATACAAGACTAGGCCAATGGTGATGGATGTTGCTGCTGCTGACAAGACAAATATGATGAAAGAAGGGAAGGATTGGCCCTCCAGGGCCATGCTCAGGTCAATCCTGCTCTCGGTACTCCATGTCTAGGACCTGTGGACCTTAAGACATGATCTCCTAGTTATCCCATGAAATCGGGGATAACAAGACCTAAGCCGTAGATCTCGCCTCATCATGATTTTGGCGTTTGTGACTTGGAGGAGTCAGGCACCTTGTATCACAGGTCTCGATATTGCGAACTGTGACACGCTTTCATGGTAAAGTTTGTGGTCACGGGTGCATGCTCATGTGAGTTGGGAAAAGGGAGAAGCTAACCTCTGTTAGCCCTCATCGAAGTTTTGGGACTTGGAGGAGGCAAGGACTCGTCGTATTGGAAAGCTCGGGTCGCGAAACACGACGTGCCTTTCAGGATAGGCCTGTGGTCACGTGGAGTGGAGTTTTTCATCTAGTAATGGTTTTCATGGGAAAAAATCAGATAAGGACCTGTGGATTAGAAGAGGGAGGTTCCAGCTTGGAACTAGAAGAGCCATTTTGGTTCCGAAATCAAAAGATTCTGACTGGGAGGTCACGTAACCCTCAGGAGAGATAGGGAGTCTACATTAGGTGGTATCATAGTTGATTTTTCTTCGTCTATAGACTTCAGGAAAAAGAGAAAGAGGAAGAGACAAAGAACTCAAATTTGTACTTTGTGTGTGACAAGAAGTCAACACAATGTTTCCAAGGAGATGAGAGGCACCTTTAGACAACCGTGTTGTAGAGAGGGAGATGCGAGAACTTCGCACTAGATTGGAAACAATGGAAGCAGTATGGAGAAGAGAACCTGAGGCTGGAGACGTCAGTGAAGCAAAAAGTGAAGAGGTTGAAGTTGAAGAAGCTGCAGGAGAAGACACTGTAGAGGAACGTTTGTTGAAAGCAGTTGCCAGAATGGGAAGCAGAGCTAAGATAGAGGTTCCCATGTATGTTGTTGAAGAACTATTGGATTGGATAAGATCCATGGACAGACAGTTTGATTATGAAGACGTCGATGAGAAGAAGAAGGTGAAGCAGGAAGTCATCGGGTTAAAAGGACATGCAACGTTGTGGTGGGATGAACTACAGGTTGAGAGAAGAAGAAAAGGAAAACAGAGGATAAAGAGTTGGGACATAATGGTAGCCAAGCTGAAGGCTAAGTTCATGCCCAAATATTATCAGATAAATCTATTCAGGAAGATGAAGAACCTAAGACAGAAATGGATGACAGTTAAGGAGTACAATGAGGAGTTCTACCGGCTGAACATCAGAACTGGACAACGGGAGAGAGATGAAGAGAAAGTTTCCAGATATATAAATGGCTTGAGATATGATATCCAGGACGAGCTCAATATGATGTCTGTCATAACCGTGGAGGATGCTTATCAGTTTGTGCTGAAGGCAAAGGAGAAGCTAACCAGAAAATAGAGTCGGCTAGGAAGAGGTAAAATCTCGGTCCCAAGCAAGAGCAAGGGGTTTAACCGTGACATAACACATTAGTCTAAGGATGAGGCTAGGAAACCACATGATCATTCAGAATGAGGAGGAAGTTCATGAGAAAGACAGGGTGGTGGAAGAAACTCTTATAGAGGAAGAGGCAAAGGAGGAGTAAGATGCTATAACTATGGAAAGATAGGACACATGTCTTGGGAATGTCCCAAGAAGAATAAGGAAGTAGGAGAATCCCACATCTCAGAAGCCCCGTGAAGAAATGTTGAAGCAGAGGGAGCAGAGGATGGAGCATCCCTAACGTTGAGAAAAGTTCTCTTGAAACCAGAGGGAGAAATTGAAAAGACAGTGCAGAGAAACAATCTCTTCAGGACAACTTGCAAGACTAAGGACAAAGTATGCAAGGTGAGCGTTTATAGTGGGAGCACTGACAACCTAGTATCCACATATATGGTGGAGAAATTGGAGCTGAAGACAACTACACATCCAAAACCATACAAGGTCTCATGGTTGCAAAAAGGACACCGGGTAACGATTACTAAACAATGCCTGGTTGAAATGCAGATAGGATGTTATAAAGATGAAATCCCGTGTGATGTAATCTCCATGGACATATTCCATATTATGTTGGGAAGACCATGGAAGTTTGACAGAAATGTCATTCATGATGGGAGGAAAAACACATATACATTAGAGAAGAATGGTAGGACGCATATGTTGCGGCCAATGGAGGAGAAGAGAGTAAAAGAGGAAGCCAACACAAGCATACTTCTCATGAGTGGGAAGGAACTCTTGAAAGAAGTCAAGGAACAAAAGGAGATGTAGTTCACTGTGGTGAGGAAGCCCAGAGGCATCCTTACGAGTACATCAATGGATGATTTGCCTGAAGAAGTTCAGGAACTGCTGTATAATTTTTTTGATATAGTGGTGGATGAGATGTCAAAATCATTGCCGCCCATCAGGAGTATCAGTCATCATATTGACTTGATACCAGGAGAAAGTATTCCGAACAAAGAAACGTACAGATTAACACCTCTAGAGAATGAGGAGGTGAAGAACCAAGTCCAAGAATTGCTAGACAAAGGTTTGGTCAGAGAAAGTTTGAGCCCATGCACAGTACCAACTGTGTTGAGCTGAAAGAAAGATGGAGGATGGAGAATGTGCACAGACTCGAGATCCATCAACAAGATCACCATCAGGTACAGATTTCCTTTACCAAGAATGGATGATTTAATGGATTTCTTAAGTGGAGAAAATTTATTTTCTAAGATATATCTGAAAAGTGGATATCACCAGATCAGGATGAGAGAAGGTGATGAATGGAAAACAACCTTTAAGACAAATGAAGGTCTATATGAGTGGTTGGTTATGCCATTTGGATTAACAAATGCCCCGAGTACTTTTATGAGATTGATGAATGAAATTATGAAAGATTTCTTTGGAAATTTCATGGTTGTATATCTGGATGATATACTGGTCTTTAGCAGGACTAAAGAGGAGCATTTGAGGCACCTAACACTAGTAATGAAGAGGATATAACAGGAGAAGTTGCTAATCAATTTGAGGAAGTCCTCTTTTATGAAGACATAACTCATTTATTTGGGTTTCGTGATCTCTTCGAATGAACTGAAGATGGATCCAGAGAAGGTGAAAGCGATCAGAGAATGGCCATCACCAAGAAGCATGTTCGAGGTAAGGAGCTTCCATGGATTAGCGATATTCTATAGGAAGTTCATTAGAGACTTCAATAGAATTTGTGTGCCAATGATGTATATAGTGAAGAAGCGGTACAAGTCCTTTAAATGGACAGAGGAGGCCGAAAACAGCTTCAATACACTGAAGGAGAAGATAACAGAACGACCAATTCTGATCTTACTGAATTTTGAGAAGACATTTCAGGTAAGATGTGATGCAAGTGGAGTTGCAATAGGAGCAATTTTGAATTAGGATAAAAAACATGTTTCCTATTTCAGAGAGACGTTGAATGAGACTAAGAAGAAATACTCCAGATATGACAAGGAGTTGTATTCCATAATTCAAGCATTGAATAAATGGAGGCATTATCTTGTCCCGCAAGAGTTTGTCTTGTATAGCGATAATGAAGGTTTACAATTCATAACTAGAAAGGAAAAATTGAATCAGAGGCATGCAAAATGGGTTGAATTTATGCAAATTTTTACTTTTGTCATAAAACATATTGTTGGGAATGCTAACAAGGTTGTTGATTCGTTAAGAAGGAAATGTTTGATCATGCAGGAATTCCAGGTGAAGACCTTGGGGTTTGAACACCTTAAGGACATGTATTATGATGATGCAGATTTCAAGGAAACATATGAAGCATGTGTTAATCCCATGTTGAGAAATAGAAGTCAGTGGACAAAGTACATGATTCGGGACGAACTGTTGTTCAGAGGAAATCAGTTGTGCATACCAAAATGCTCAATAAGGGATAATCTTCTTAAGGAAAATCACAATGGAGGATTGGTTGTACATTTCGACCATGATAAAATGTTTGCACAGTTGAGAAACTCATACTATTGGCCAGGTATGAGAACAGAGGTGATAAAGTTTGTGAACAGATGTAGAATATGCCAACATGCAAAGGGGAAAAGACAGAACACTGGGTTGTATCAACCATTGCCAATACCAGAGAGGCCTTGGGATGCAATAAGCATGGATTTTTTGTTGGGATTGCCAAGAACACAAAGAGGATTCAATTCCATATTTGTGGTGGTGGATAGATTTTCAAAGATGGCACATTTCATCCCATGCCAGAAGACCAGTGACACAACACATGTTGCAAATCTATTTTTCAAAGAAGTTGTGAGACTTCACGGCCTACCCAGGAGCATTTTCTCAGATAGAGACACAAAATTTGTTGGTCACTTTTGGAGGACGTTGTGGAAGAAGATGGGGACGGATTTTTCCTTCAGCTCATCTTATCACCCTCAGACAGATGGGCAGACTGAAGTGGTAAATATAAGTTTGGGTAATTTATTAAGGAGTCTAGTTACTGAACATCATAACTAGTGGGATCAGATTCTACCACAAGCAGAATTTGCATACAACGATTCACCAAACATGAGCACTAGAAGGAGCCCATTCCAAATACTATATGGAATGCAACCAAGGGGAGTATCTGAGTTGAGAGACTTGGAATAGGGAGAGATTAGGAGCACTGGAGCAGAGGATTTTGTTGTGGAGATGGAAAAACTCCATAGCCATATCAAAGGACAGTTGGAGAGTTCTAACCAGAAATACAAGCACAGAGCTGATCATCATCACAGGGAAATTCAATTTGAAGTAGGAGATCAGGTTTTAGAACATCTCAGGAAGGAAAGGTTCCCTAGGGTAACATACACCAAGTTAAAGATGAAAAAGATAGGAACCTATAAGATCTTGAGGAAGTTTGATGCAAACGCCTATGATATTGAGCTGCCAGATGGTGTGGGCATTTTGCCCATATTCAATGTTTCAGACCTGTATCCTTACAAAAAATATGACACAAAAGGGTCAGAAGCTCAAGGAAAGATTCAGTGGGAGAAATAGATGCATGTGGCAGAAAAGATGCAGATGGAGAAAATTGTTGATCAGAGGATTGGCAAGAAGACCAGAAGGAAAACCTATTTTGAGTATCTGGTCAAATGGAAGGGACACCCAATTGAAGATGCCAGTTGGGAAAATGAAGTTGCTATCCAAAAGAAGAGAAAATTAGTAGAGGAGCTCATGGACAGGAGTCCATATATTTTTGTCAAGGGGAGTATGATGCAAGAGCATCGTTGGCAAGCACGTAGAGGCGATACCACTCAACACGTGGGAGTTCTTCCAGAACTTCAACGTTAGTAGATACAGGTGATTTTTAAATCCACCTTACATCAGCGCCATAATTTACCTTTGGAGGCACACTTGAACCAATGCCAAATTTTACCCTTTGAGGCACGTTTTGAAAATTGTAAACAGAGCAGGAGTTTCCACTATGGCTCTGGAATGCGACTGAACTAAGATAGCGTAGGATGAATTTTAGAGTAGGCAAGTAGCCAGGGGAAACCCTAGAAATATTTTTGAGTTAAGTAGAAGTTTTTACGCCCAGTTGGGAGAGATGCAATATAGAGAGAAATTAGTTGTAAGAGAACTGCGAGTTAGCAGGAGATCTCAGTTTTTGAATTACTATAATTTGAATGTATTTTGTAGCCATTTCAGCACTTGTGAATGTAACAGAAGGAAAAATGAATCAAATGTATGGTGTGTGGATTGTGTGTGTTTTCCTATCGTTTCTGTTTTCATGAGAAAGTGAATGGAACTATGCATGTTAATGTTCCGGTTTCATTTTTTTCTCTTCATTTGAAGCTCTACAGGGTGTGCATCGAGTCAGAGAGGAACATAAGGAAATCGGGAGGAATTTCTCTACGAGAAATCTTGTGGATCTAAGTTATCGAAATCCCTAAGACGCAAGGAGTGCGTAGGAAATCTAAGTCTGAACCAGATGAAGCTTAGGAGGAATAACACTTTGGGAAAGTGTTATCGAGATCCAGGAACCCATTTCCCGGGGTAAGCAAAGTTCGGAACCTTCGATGAATTAGAAAATATTCTAAGTCGGGGAGATTAAAATCTCAGGAGGAAGAGCATTTTCAGTCGTTAGATCATGGAGGAAGGTTAGTCGCCATCTAATTCGAGACAAATATGCAAGATTTGACGCTGCGTACATCCAGGAGGGAAATCCACAAAAGTATGAATGGATGGTGGAGAGTTTACAGGGAGAGTCGTGAAATCCCACGAGCCGTTGGATCAAGCAGAGCTGTGGGGAGGTTAATATGGAGACCTTTCAACGCCCGACCCTCAGGAGGAATAGTAGTCATCGATTCCCAATAGATTTGGACCGTTGGTCCATTTCGTGATATCGGCTATCGCAATTTGGGAGGGACAGAGGTCCTTGAATCCCAAAACCCTGAACCTCGAAATAGCGATCTTCCAAAACAAGATCAGGACCATCAGATCTCTGGAGGCTTAGAGTCATCGATCCGCAGTGAGGGAGTGTTTCGACATTTCAGGGACCGGGTGGAGGAGCAAACAGATTTCCTGCAGGGCGAATTCGTGAAACGTGAAACACCGAAATAATTGTAGTCGTCGGTCCAAGAGAGACCTGAGTCGTAGATCTCACATCATTTTGATTTCAACGTTCGTGACTTGGAGGGGTCAGGCGCCTTGTATCGGAGGTCTCGATACTGCAAACCATGATGCTCTTTCATGGTAAATCTTGTGGTCATGGGTGTGTGGTCACGTGAGTTGGGAAAAGGGAGGAGATAAACTATGTTATCCCTCATCGTAGTTTTGGGACTTGGAGGAGACAAGGAATCGTCGTATTGGAAAGCTAAGGGTTGCGAAACACGATGTGCCTTTCAGGCTAGGCCCGTGGTCATGCCCGTGGTCACATGGAGTGGAGTTTTTCATCTAGTGTTGCTTTGCGTGGGAAAAACTCAGATAAGGACCTGTGGATTAGAAGAGGGAGGCTCCATCTCGGAACCAGAAGATCCATTTCGGTTCCAAAATCAGAAGATCCTGACCAGTAGGTCACGCAACCCTCAAGAAAGACAGGGGGTCTGCATCAAACAAGGAACGAGGAACTAGGAACACAGAACAAGGACGAAGGAACGAAAATTGTAGTAGGACTAGACACCGACAACAATGACCTGTGAGTGGGGCCAACGTTGAAATGTTTTCAAACAGTTTCTGTATGCAATGAAATTTGACATGGATAGACTATTCACATGACTTAACGATATGGGAGGGTTTCTAGACTCAAATTTCACTCACACACCCACTTTCTTCCATCATCAATTCATGGACGATCTCAAAGATTATGTGGGGACATCATACATCCTTGAGTCTTGAAACCCTCCCATACTGTCAAGGCATCTGTCTAGTCTAACCATGTTGAATTTCGATGCACACAAGAACATATTGAAGAAATTTCAGCGTTGGCCCCATTCAATGCTCACTATGCGGGGTCAATGCATGACATTTATGGTGGGCGAATTGAATCTTCTACGACATCAACTCGACTTGGTAATTCAATAATCAAACCCTCCTTAAGTATTATGTGGGGACATCAAACATCCTTAAGTATCTTGATGGGTGTTATGATATCCTTAAGTATTATGCGGGTTCAGTGGAAGAAATTTGTGATGGGTGTATTGGAAGTTCCATGTCAAATTTAAAGATAGTTCTGACATCGATTCTATAGAAGGGAATGATGAATGATGATAATGAGAGGTGCAACATGATGAACGTTGATGAAAATGTGGACGATCTCAAATATTATGTGGGGAAATCATACATCCTTGAGTCTTGAAACCCTCCCATACTGTCAAGGCATGTGTCTAGTCTAACCATGTCGAATTTCGATGCATACATGCACATATTTCTGCGACATCAACTCTGTTAGCACTCTGTAATTTCTCAGGCTGAGGGAGAAATTGACAGAGGTAACCACAAAACCACTTTTAGTCAAGGATCTAGATTCAAGGATCTATCCCTCCAAGACTCAGAGAGGGATCTCTCTGTATAATTTAACTTTGTTTAGATTGGATGTTAGGCTAGGTATGAGGATAGAAGGTTTATTTTTAGAGTTTTTGGTTGAGACAACGAAAGAGGGCCATTGTGTAAAATGGAGTCAACAGGTTAAAGTTGTAAAATGAGGGAATAACTGAGATCATATGTAACCAGGAAAGGAATCCATGTCAGTGTATCCTTATAGTTTGTGATATGGAAAATAAGAATAGGTTAGGGTTCAATCCGAATGTAGAGCAGAGCTTATCTGAATTCTACATTCAAATTTCAGAAGAAAACATAAATATTGTTTAAAGCCAGAACAGGGTGTATGAGACAAATCCTAAGCATAATATTCTTATAAACAATATAGAAAGAAATAATATGTGGAAAAATAGAATGACAAGTTACATCAAGAAAGAACTTCACCACATGCTCATGACACAAGAATCTGGAAACGAAATGTCTTTATATTCATCCCAAAACGTCAGTTACAACCTGTTGAATCATCTTTACAATGGATGGTGATAATTCCATACCATCCTTCCCTTCAGGTCCCTCAAATTCGAACCCCCCTTTAGACTGTGGCCTCTATGGGCTTATATAATATTCACAAAATAGTTTCAGATCCTCAAATGATGGATCTAAAAATTACAACTATTTTCAAAGTCTATCTCATTACAAAATTCTAGGAGATAATAAGGGATCGAATCCCTATCAAAAATATGTTCTTCGACATCTGCATATCCTTGTTGGATGATGATAAGGCTATTGAAATATTTCACTGACACCTGAGCTATGAATCAATTATCTTCAACCAAAATGGAATGATCTTTGAACCTTTCTCCTTTGTCTTTGCCTTAAAATCTGAAAAAGATATTCCTTCTCATCTATTTTGGAGTTGGGACGCATCTGCAAGTCTCCTCAAGTGATATGGAAGAAAATGGATCTGATATGAGATAACATATTATTGTTATGTCCATCTCTGTACTTTCAGCAACTAACATGTATAGAGCAGAGCCGATTTAGCTGTCGAAAGTCAGGGGATTCGGCAGCTAACAACACCTCTGTGGACCAAAATAAGCTGCCGAAAGTACTGAGTTTTCCAAAACCGTTCAAAATTGAAAAATTTGATTCCTTTACTCTGTCTAACTCTTAGGATTCCTTTTCTAGTTCCATAGCAACTCCAACCAATTCTTCTAAACCGAGATGATCTCTTGGTTTAGGTTTTCTAGGTGCTAGTTTAAACCTCAAGAACTTGATCATTTGGTAAAGTTTTTGTTTTTTCTTAGTCTTTTATTCTTCCTTTCCAGAGCTACATGGATCAAAGCTAACATTTTAAATGAGTCTCTTACCTCATTAGATGTTCTTTTCATAGCCCTATTCTGAGATTTGATAACTCTTTCTAGCAACCTAAGCTCTGTTACTTCCTCTTTCATCTTCTAAATCTTAGATGCTTTACTGATCTTATTTTTTGTTGATGTCTCAGGTACCTCAAAGGCTGGAGCTTCAACTTCAGTTTCCTCTCTCTCCTCCATGGGTGGTTCAGACTTAGAATCCGAGTTTGGAAAATTCAATATGTTTTTATCAACAACACTACTCTGACCCTCTATTCCATGATCAAAATCAAGCTTCTTTTTTTCCTTCTTAGACCTGGGTGAAGGGGTTGGTTGTTCTGTCTGGACTGGTGATAAAGCCCTTCTCTTCCTCTTACTTCTCTTTGGTGTAGATTCCTTCTTTGTAGGTGTATTCTTACCCTTAGGTTGGATCTCTTTCTCAAATTCTCCCTAAAATAGGAGATAGTCCCATGTCTTGTCTCTTCTCTGGAGTTCCTCCATAACTATAAGCTTAATAAGGTCATGATGGAATAATATACTATTTTATTTCTCAGGTTTAGCTTGGACTTTTTGTGCCATCTTGGTGAGGCTCCTATGAATATAATGAGGCAAATTCAGAGGGTTTATGACTATAAAATGATTGATAAGCCTGAAATGGTACAACATGACCATGCCATACCTCCCTTCACAAGTTATGTACAACTGAATAACGTTCAGAAATTTTTTCCATTTGTCTTCCAAGTAACTCCAGTGAACATCCCTTTTCCAAATAATGCTCTAGAATTATGGCTTAAGGTAAGACCTAAATTCAATGTCTTTAATGGAAGTGGTCTTAAACCAACTCTCACCTTATACATGCATCTCAGTTGTTGCAACAATACTTGTCTCATCTATCTTCATTTCCATAGGACCCAATTGCACTTTAGCTCCATCAAAGCTTTTGGAAAATGCCTATGCAATTCCCTGATGATACCCTTGTAATTTTTCGAAAAACCTGTAGCATCCTGCATCCTTGAACATTTGACAAATCTCTAGATGAGATTCCAGATAGGAAATATCTTGCAACTCCCTCCTGAGAAATGCTCCTCCAGTAGCCATCTGCAAAAAACTGTTAATAGTATGAAGGCACTGAAACCTGGATAGATGGATGGAAAACCAAAACTGGGAGAAAGAGAAATAAAATTTAGATGAGGAAAATGCGTGAGACAAGAAAATTTTGTGGATGGTTGAGATTTAAAACAAACACTTGGAAAATAAGGAACTTTAGATCATGATGTTTATTTAAAACTGACTAAGACATACCTCCATGATTTTCTGCACAAAATGGTAATTGCGAATGAAATCATGATTGGGGTTTCAAATTGATATCTTAGGGTTTAATGATTTTTTAAAATATCAATTAGAATCAAAATAAATTGCCCAGATCGTGACAAATGATCCTCGTAGATGATTTAGGCAGCATTTAAGATCATCATGACATGTGTAATGATGGTGGTTTGAGAGACCGATGGGACAGTATAACTGTTAGCAGACTCTACACTTTCGGTATCTAATTGAGAGTTGTGCTTCCCTTTTTAGCTGCCGAAACTGGGAACTTTTGGCAGCTTACACCACATAAAAATTTGACCCTTTGCTGCCAAAAAATATTTCTTTGACACTTTTACATTCAAGAGTTCAAACCATCTAGTAAGGTTTCAAATGAATCTTTGAAACTAATATCACAATCATACTGTCTCAAAACCTTCGACTACTCATATATGTCATCTCCTTTTCCATCAAGATTTTCTCTTTTAGCTACTGAAAGTAAACTTTTATGCTACCATTGAAATATAATCGAGTTCGTGAAAACCACTGATTGGGCCATTCTAAACCTTCAAAGATTCATATGTATGCATCATAATTCTTGTTCTCACACCATCGTGTGAGATATTTTTAGATGGATTCCCTTCTCCATGCATTATGGAGATTTAATTTCTATCCCCTGTATCTTCCACCAAACTTTCTTAAAGTAGGGGCAAGACAAGAGAAGGTGGAAGTTAGCTTCAATTTTAGATTCATAGATGTAAGAGGGAAGTTTTGGGAAAACGATCCCCACACTCATTCACCCCCCCTATAAGTGTGGTAGGTGTGTCCAACAGCCACCAGGTCCAAGAAGGACCCCTCCCACACCTGCCTCCCCTTCCCAACACCTAAATCGTATAACCATAACCATTATCCCTTATAACCATTCATGTAACCTTTATTTCCATCATCATAATCAACATAGCCATCCTTCTCCTCCTCCTCATCGTCATCATCATCATTCTCATTGTCTTCGTTGTCGTCATCATCATCATTGTCATCATTGTCATCGTCATCATAATCATCATCATCATCATACTCATCGTCATTTTCATTTTCATCATCATAATTGTCATTGTCGGCGTCGTCGTAATAATATAACTATAATCCCTTATCCTTTTAACCTTATCACCCTTATAACTATATAACCCCTTACCTTATAACATTATAATATATTTATTATATTACTATATCTATAATATTTATTAATTTTATATTATATTAATTATTATTAATATATATAAATATATTATATAATATATATTAATTATATATAATATATATTAAATATAATATAATGAAATAACAAAAACATGTTATAACAATAAAAAAACAAAGAAACAAATCCATAAGCATGTGATCATGCTGTGTGAAGTTATTCGAGCCAACCACTACTTGAAACAAAACCCTATCCCATGTGCACGTGCAGATCATATTGGAGCCGGTTGCCTGAGACAAGAAGCGGATAGTGTGAGCCCACTAGCGAGGAGGCCCATACAAAATAAAACCCTGGTCGCCTGCATATACTGGAGTCGATTTCCTGAGACAAGGAGGGGACAGTATGATCCCACTAGCAAGGAGGACCACCCGAAACAAAACCTTGGTCGCATGAAGATATTGGAGTCGGGCGCCTGAGACAAGGAGGGGACAGTGTGAGCCAACTAGCATTGGAGCCGGTCGCTTGAGACAAGAAGGGGACAATGTGAACTCACTAGCATTGATTGACTACTGGAGATAAATACAGAGGAGATACACTCAATGGACAAGCATTGCCACGAAAATGGTAAGCACCTATGCAATTTAATTTTTGTAGGGTTATTTTTTATGTCAAGATGGACGTTTATTTATGTCTAGGATTGAACCCATGAATTCATCATGGATCTTGTGACAAAAAACCCATGTTATTTAGAAAACCCCCATGTTCTTTAAATGCTTGTAATTGTTGGTGATCTTGTGTTGTTTTTATTTCCTTATTGTTCAGTTCCATTGGTGTAGGGTACTAATAGTAGAAATAACTAGTTGTGGTTTTCATAAACATAAAAGAATAAAAACAACAATAATATTTAAAACACCGATACAAATTCTTGTAAGATCCATGCATTGGGATAGTCGGGTCAAATTACATGGCATACCTAAATCCATTGTGACTGATCATGATCCCACCTTCACCAACCATTTTTGTAAAGAGTTGTTTTGGCTTCAAGGTACCCAATTGAATCTTAGCATAGCATATTACCCCAAAACCAATGGCCGCTATATGGAAGCACTCAATAAATTTTTGGAAGCTAATTTATATTATTCTTATTTAGAATAGAAATCCCAATGGATCCAGTGGTTACCCCTAGCCAAATGGTGGTACAATGATACCTATCATGGAGCTACTAAAATGACCCCCTTCGAGGCATTCTATGGAAAACCACCCATGTCAATGATCTTTTACTTGTTGATCCTATCTAAGGTTCAAGAGGTGGATAACAACTTGACATCCCATGCTGACATTGTTTGTATCCTCAAAGACAATTTGGTGTTGTCTCAAAATTACATGAAGCGATGAGCTAAACAACATCACTCCAAATGTCTGATTGATGACGGGCATCAAGTTTTCTTGCATATCCAACCCTATAAGTGGACCTCATTCAAATATAATAGCCACCAAAATTTATCTCCTAAGTTTTGAGGACCCTATATTGTACTAAAAACTATAGGTCCAATGGTTTACAAAATGGCTCTTCCTAGCCATTCTAAGCTCCACCCAAATTTTCATTTTCCCTACTTGAAGAAAGTGCTTGGGCTCAATTGTAGAGTAATATATTTCTTTGTATAGATCACTAATCTTTATATAGATTGTTGTAACCTCAATCCTCAACAATTCTAGTAGAGATCAATGCAAGAGTAACACATTGATACACTCCCTAATTCCTATGACTAGGAGAAACCCCATATTCTTCCTCGCAAACACATAACAGACATGGAATCAAAAATGGTTTGTCTATTATAACTCAAACTAATAGGAATTTCTAGTCCACTTTACTCTATGCCTGCCTCTATGATGAGAAAACATTAAAAGAAAAAATATGGACATGGAAATAAAAGGAATGTGTAATGTCCTCAAGGCTGAGCCCTATTGTAAATATTGTTTATGAAAGGAATTGTAAATATGTTTTATAGGTTGGTGAGTTGAGTTTATATAAGCTAGTGGGATTATGTGATTGTTAGGCCAAAGAGCCTAAGTGTTGAAGGCCAAGAGCCTAATTTTGTACATGTATCAATGCAGAACATTAATAAAATACAAACATTGCCGCGTGCAGACCGACCACGATGCATGAGTGATGGGGGACTAAGATTCCACAGAGTGGGCAAGGGATTAGGGGCTGGAATGTGGGAAAAGGGACTAAGTGTTGAGCCTAGGGGCTTAGGTCCTTGGGAATAATATTTTAATATTATTCCAAAGGACCATGTGAATTATATGTTTTTATCCTAAGGTCTTTTGGAATGACATGTGACTTCCAAATGGTGGGAGGAACGCACATTGATGGAAGGCATGCAGTTTCATGGGTGACAAGTGTCAACCCAAGCCCATGCAAATCAAACACCTAAGATGAGACGTGGTGGGGGAGGCTCCTCCATTCTACCAGACAGTCTNTCAGAGATATCCTATGTTGATTTCGGGAAAGCTGAGACATCCTCTGTCTGAACAGATTGAGCATGTGTGTGGAATCTCTATCCCAAATTCATAACCGTGAGACCATCCTATCATTGTTGAGCCTATTGGAAATCCTGTGTTTGTTTTCCCCGTTGGTTGTTGTGGCCATGCAATGCTGGACTGCGTATGGCTTGTTGTCCAATTTATGCAACACTCTGTCCTAGTGAGAGAGGTGATTGAATTTGGAAGAACAGGTTGCTTCACCTGTGAGAGACTCTCTCCAGGTGAGAGAGTACACAGAGGAAGGAGAGAACTCCTGGAAGGAATCCTATAGCTGCCATGGAGCTCGGAGATTTCCAGTCCGACCTATTGTTGAAACCCAAGGCAAGGGAGGTTAGCAGCCGAAGGACTGTCTAGGTGACAGAGAAGGTGTATACTCCTAGGGTGGAACAGGCATGTGTGGAAGGAGAGTCTGTGGGCAGTGAGTATGAGTGGTTCCTGGGAGAGAAATTCCTTCCTTGTGACTGTGTGTTTCCCTGTAACCTCAACCTAGCCTAGGATTCCTTTCCTTGGGGTGGAGCTTAGTCCTAGCTCAGGGGTGACCTACTACTAAGCTTGATGAGAAGCGCGGTCTAAGGCTGGGAGGTTCATGGAAGGCCTGCACCTGGTTGGTGGTACTACCATTCTTTCAAAGATAAGTACTAGATGATGTTTTAATTATGTTTCTGCATGTCTGTGTATTTATAATTATCATGTATTTTGTTGTGCATATGAATTAATTCTAATGCCATGTTTTAAAATTATGTTAGCAATACTTATTATGTTTAATCTGAGTTTAAATGTGTTTAACATGTTTTAAATGCATGTCATATATATATATATATATATAATTGAGTATGAGATTGTTATTCTGTGAAGTAGCGCCTACCCGGCACTGAAAGGGGGTGTTACAGTATGGTATCAGAGTGTTACAAGCTTCAAGTAACTGAAAGAGGTGTTACAGTTTGGTATCAGAGCCAAGCTTTCGACACTGAGCCTAGATGGGCCAGTTGAGTGGTCTTTGGACCGAGGGTTTGAGGAGAAATTGTGTCTGGAGAACCAATTTCGGACCTTTGAATCCTCTTGAATGTCAAGGAGTTACTTGACCATGTTACCAAGCTAAGGAGGTGTAGCGATTTTATGAAACCACACCCGGTGTGGTATATGGCCACAGGGAGAGAGGACTCCACACCAAAAGTGATGGAGCCGTAGGATCTGTTCGAGGAAAAGGAGAACTCTCGTGACCGTTAGATCTGGAAAATGTGTGCAGGGTATAAAAACCCTTTGGAGTTGCATAGGAATGTGGAAATCGCGATACACAAAACCCTG
>SNQJ01S0022834.1:213413-225938 GCA_010110895.2 Picea sitchensis
CGACAATGAAAGGGGGTGTTACAGTATGGTATCAGAGTGTTACAAGCTTCAAGTAACTGAAAGAGGTGTTACAGAATGGTGAAGATATTTATGCATGCTTGTTTAGCAATGGAATAGGTGACCACATTGTCCATCCACTCCCGAGGCATGGTTTCGTAAATTGGACCCCTAAATCCAAATGGTGCATTGCTTCTTACTAAGCAATTCACTATTTATCGAAATCAATGAAAAAAACAACTTCTGAGGGGTTGGAACTAGGAGTGAGGGGTGCTCTAGCTAAAATCCTATGCCAAGAATCCAACAAAGACGACAGTTTGTCAATCCGAGTATTGGTTTTTGTTTTATTCCTAGTTACAAGTTGCATCCCAAACCTTTTCGGGGACTCTTGGCCAATTCCTACTCAGGGCATAAAAGACTAATGGAGCAACATTTTTGAGTTTCATGAGATGATGCAATCTTGTTTAGGCATGGACTAGGTGACCAAATTATCCATACCCTCCCAAGGCATGGTTTCGTAAATTGGCCCCTAAATCCAAATGTTGCATTGCTTCTTATTGAGCAAAGCACTAGTTATCAAAATTGATGCAAAAAACTACTTTTGAGGGGTTGGAACCGGGAGTGAGGGGTTCTATAAATGAAATCCTATGCTAGGAATCCATCAGAGTCGACGGTTCCTCAATCCGAGTCTCAGTTTTCATTTTATGCCCAGTTGCAAGTCGCATCCCAAACCATTTTGGGGACTCTTGGCAATTCATCCTTGGGGAATAAAAGCCTAATGGAGCAACATTTTTGAGCTCCATGAGATTCTACATGCTTGTTTAGGCATGGACTAGGTGACCACAATGTCCATCCTCTCTCGAGGCATGGTTTCATAAATTGAACCCCTAAATCCAAATGTTGCATTGTTTCTTATTGAGCAAAGCACTAGTTATCAAAATCGATGAAAAACACAACTTCCGAGGGGTTGAAACCGGGAGTGAGGGGTGTTCTAGCTAAAATCCTATGCCAAGAATCCAACAGAGACGATGGTTCCTCAATTTGAGTGTCGGTTTTCGTTTTATGCCCAGTTACAAGTCGCATCCCAAACCATTTCGGGGACTCTTGGCCAATTCCCACTTAGGGAGAAACATTTTTGAGTTTCATGAGATGATGCAAGCATTTTTAGGCATGGACTAGGTGACAAAATTATCCATCCGCTCCCAAGGCATGGTTTCATAAATTGGCCCCTAAATCCAAATGTTGCATTGCTTCAAACTGAGCAAAACACTAGTTCTCAAAATTAATGATTAGAGAAACTTCTGAGGCATGGCACCCATGAGTGAGGGGTGATATAGATGAAATCCTATCCCAGTAATACATCAGAGTCAACGATTCCTTAATCTAAGTCTCGATGTTCATTATATGCCCAGTTGCAAGTCGCATCCCAAACCATTTCAAAGACTCTTGGCCAATTGTTCCTGAGGGCATAAAAACCTAACAGAGCAACATTTTTGAGTTCTGTGAGATGCTGCAAGATTTTTTAGGTGTGGAATAAGTGTCTATATTTTCCATCCGCTCCCAAGGCATGGTTTCATAAATTGGACCCCTTAATCCAAATGTTGGTTTGCTTCAAACTGAGCAAAACACTAGTTCTTGAAATCAGTGAGTAAAAAAACTTTTGAGGCATGGCACCTAGAATGAGGGATGCTCTAGCTGAAATCCTATCCCAGGAATCCATCAAAGTTAATGGTTCCTCAATCTGAGTCTTGATTTTCTTTTTATGCCCAGTTGCAGGTCGCATCCCAAACCATTTCGGGGACTCTTGGCAATTCCTCCTCGAGGCATAAAAGCCTAACGGAGCAACATTTTTGAGCTCCTTGAGATTATGCATGCTTGTTTAGGCACGGAATGGGTGGCCACATTGTCCATCCACTCTTGAGGCATGGTTTCATAAATTGGACCCCTAAATCCAAATGTTGCATTGCTTCTTACTGAGCAAATCACTAGTTATCAAAATCGATGAAAAAAACAACTTTCAAGGGGTTGGAACCGAGAGTGAGGGGTTATATAGCTAAAATCCTATGTCAGGAATCCAACAGAGATGACGTTTCCTCAATCCGAGTCTCAGTTTTTGTTTTATGCCCATTTGCAAGTCGCATCCCAAACCATTTCGAGGACTCTTGGCCAATTCCCGCTCAGGGCATAAAAGACTAACAAAGAAACATTTTTGAGTTCTGTGAGATGCTACAAGATTGTTTAGGCATGGAATAGGTGACTATATTTTCCATCCGCTCCCGAGGCATAGTTCATAAATTGGACCTCTTAATCCAAATGTTGGTTTGCTTCAAACTGAGAAAAACACTAGTTCTCGAAATCAAATAGTAAAGAAACTTCTGAGGCATGGAACTCTAGAGAGAGGGGTGCTCTAGCTAAAATCCTATCCCAGGAATCCATCGGAGTCTATGGTTCCTCAATCTGAGTCTCGGTTTTTGTTTTATTCCTAGTTGCAAGTCGCATCCCAAACAATTTCGAGGACTCTTGGCAATTCCTCCTTCGCGCATAAAAGCCTAATGGATCAAAAATTTTGAGATCCATGAGATTTTTCATGTTTGTTTAGGCATGGAATAGGTGACCACAATATCCATCTGCTCCTGAGGCATGGTTTTGTAAATTGGACCCCTAAATTCAAATGTTTCATTACTTCGTACTGAGAAAAGCACTAGTTATCGAAATCGATGAAAAAAAAAACTTCTGAGGGTTTGGAACCGGGAGTGAGGGGTGCTCTATCTAAAATCCTATGCCAGGAATCCAACAGAGATGATGGTTCCTCAATCCGAGTCTTGGTTGTTGTTTTATTCCCAATTGCAAGTCGCATCCCAAACCATTTCGAGGACTCTTGACCAATTCCCGCTCAGGGCATAAAAGACTAACAGGGCAACATTTTTGAGTTCCGTGAGATGATGCAAGTTTTTTTAGGCATGTACTAGGTGACTAAATTATCCATCCACTCCCGAGGTATGGTTTCATAAATTGGCCCCAAAATCCAAATGTTGCATTGCTTCTCACTGAGAAAAGCACTAGTTATCAAAATCGATGAAAAATAATACTTCTGAGGGGTTGGAATAGGAAGTGAGGGGTTTTCTAGCTGAAATCCTATGCCAGGAATCCATTGGAGTCAACGGTTCCTCAATTCGAGTTTCGGTAATCATTTTATGCCCAGTTGCAAGTCGCATCCCAAACCATTTCGGGGACTCTTGGAAATTCATCGTCAGGGCATAAAAGCCTAATGGAGCAACATTTTTTAGCTCCATGAGATTTTGCATGCTTGTTTAGGCATGGAATAGGTGACCACATTTTCCATCTACTCCTGAGGCATGGTTTCATAAAATGGACCCCTAAATCCAAATGTTGCATTGCTTCTTACTGAGCAAAGCACTAGTTATCGAAATCGATGAAAAAAACAACTTTCGAGGGGTTGGAACCAGGAGTAAGGGGTGATCTAGCTAAAATCCTATGTCAGGAATCCAACAGAGACAACGTTTCCTCAATCCAAGTCTCAGTTTTTGTTTTATGCCTAGTCGCAAATCGCATACCAAACCATTTTGGGGACTCTTGGCCAATTCCTGCTCAGGGCATAAAAGAATAACAGAGCAACATTTTTGAGTTCCGTAAGATTCTGCAAGCTTATTTAGCCATGCAATAGGTGACCAAATTATCCATCTTCTCTTGAAGAATGGTTTCATAAATTGGACCCCTTAATCCAAATGTTTCATTGCTTCAAACTGAGAAAAACACTAGTTGTCGAAATCAATGAGTAAAATAACTTCTGAGACATGGCACCCAGGAGTGAGGGGTGTTCTATCTAAAATCCTATCCCAACAATCCAATGGAGTCGAAAGTTCCTCAATCCGAGTCTCAATATTCATTTTATGCCTAGTTGCAAGTCACATCCCAAACCATTTCGGGGACTCTTGGCCAATTTCTCCTGAGGGCATAAAAACTAACTAAATTCTACATGTCTCTATCAACTAACTACTATATCTTACTTCCTTGAAAAAATACTGCACCAATTTAAGCTACACATTGAGTTTAACAACCGCTACTTCCTACATAAAAATGTGGGTTGCACTATTGTTAACCATCGCCATAACTAACTTATTCTTCAACTTGGATTGAACAAACTAATATTTGTATAGTTCTACTCTTGGCTTGAACAAAACTAATATTTGTATAGTTCTACTCTTGGCTTGCCTTTGACATATTGCCAACTAAATCACCCAATATTTGCAACACACCAACTGATTGTCTGATTTCTTACTCCATACCATTGACCCTCATCTTCAATGGACATTTCTTATAATAATTCTAATTTTCACAAATCCAACAAACAACAACCTTACTACTATTTTTTTCTTAGATCCATATGATAAACTTATCATGTCCTTAGTGTTATCACATTAATATGTCCTTAATATGTCCAAAATCAAAAGGGATATCACATTAAATTAGGTGGTTGACCACTAATATTGGTAATTTCACCCTAGTCTAATTGTGCATCCAAAATTAAAGATATAAAAAAAATATTTAGAACTTTGAATATAGAAAAAAAAGTTCATAAATTGGAACTAGGATGATGATGGACTACTCACTAACAACACGTGCACATGGAATTGAAGGTACAACCAAATAGGTACCTGTTAGATATTTCTTCGTTGAGTGATGAAAGCTTAGGAAAAATAGAGGGAAATGTGACTGCATCTAGTAGATATGATACGCAAACAAGGACCAAAGGTGAAAAAGTCAGAAGAAAATTTTGTAGACACAAGAAATTTTTCTTGCCGAAGGAGGATCATGCTCTTATGATGATGAGAGAATAGGAGACATAGAGGTGCCACTCAGGTATACAAATCTGGTGAATCAATGGGTACTTAAGGAACTACCTCCTATAAATGATGACGTCGTTGTCAACAATAAAACATAGCTCATTGCACCATCCTCCCTGCATGGCTTGGGGATATTTTCCATGGATGGAATAATTGTAAAATACAATACAGTAACTGAATTAATGGACTATGTCGGACCGTGTTACAATTATAACGATTGGATGCGACTGGTCCGATACATGCGAAGTATGTGAAGATATGCACTTGCCGCAAATTATATACAACTAATAAAAAAGCATAAAAATAAGGGAGCGACTATCTATATTGATGGAAGGCCTAAAGCTTCCGGCAATATTGCAGGGTTTATAAACAACACACGACCTAAGACAACAAACAAACAACCAAATTGCATATATGAGGGACGTGAAGAGAATCAGGTAGTCATGTGCGCAATAAAAAAGATAGCACCTGGGGAAGAGTTATGAGTAGATTACCATTTGAATCGAATAGAAACATTGACTAATAGTGTCCAGGTACTTATGCAACACCTCTTTAAGAAAACTCTACTTATTGCATTATATTTTTTATTATCTTTAACATTGTTGTAAATATTATCTTTAACATTGTTTTTTTGTTATCGTTAACAATTTTTTAAATTTTTGGGGGTTCTAATTATATTATAATATGGCAGGATGATCATGGAAAAAGGCTACCCGCAGAACATGTAAATGATTATCAATTTCCACTTTCATTTTACATTATTTTTATTATTTGCTTGTATAATTATATTGAAATAACATTTTTTTTGTTGAAATTATATGTAGTTCACAGGCCATGTTGATCATGATTCCGTCGATGAGGAGGGGATTCATCCCCTGATCTGATGGTCTTAATTAAAAAAAGATCATTAAAACGAATGAGGAACTTGCTAGCTTCTTAGATCGTCTTGATCAAACTCCCAACGTCCTAGCAAAGATCAAGCTCCTTATGTCACAACTTAACACATATAAGGTAATAACCATAACTTAAAGTGTTTTTTTTAATGTACTCATATGTTCAATTATGATACTTTGTTCTTTAACTTTTATATTATCTCACGAAAAAACATTTTATTTTTTATAAATACATTTTTGGAGCCTGTTCAGCCCGGTGTTGGTAGTAGTGGCGCTACAAAGATGCTATAGAGTCCTGATGTGGGTGGTCATACAACTACTAGAGTACTATTTACTTCTCCATCTTCCACACCTAATTTAGATAGGAGCCATGACACGCACCGCTAGACATCCACACATTGGTCAGAGTCTAGATATGGTGGCAGAGATGAGGCTCATGGTGATGTGGTTGACATGGTTGCATTTCCTGGAGCTAGACATGTGACAAGCACGGGGACCCTTCCATGCACATTTTTGGTCGACGATAATGGACTCCCATTAAAACAATAAAGACTCCCAGGTAGTTTTAATTCATCTTTTAATCGTTTAATGTTGTCCTTCTCATACACAAATCATCTAGATTATTAATTTTAAATTAATGATCATATATTTTTGTGTGTAGGAAACGGCCATTTTTATAGGCACCTAGAGAGCAAGGCCTTGTTGATTTTTGGGACAAACTTACGCATGAGGTGGAATTGCCAGAATTCCAACCTCAAAAAGGAACTTATGGATTATCTTGAAGGCCTCTTTGGAGTAGACACGTTCAATAAAAAAGTGGTCACATCTGCAGTGGGAGAATATTTAAAATATATGCGGGTTGTTTATAGACAAAGCTTGGCATAAAATCCTAGGTATGAGCGTCCTCCCTCAATTCCAGAGAGGGAGTGGAAGGCGATCATTGATGATGAAAAAGAGAACATTTTGAAAAAAACAGGAGAACAAATAACTGGTACACCAAGGTAAATTACAAGATTTTGATTCAATACCAGCTTTATTTTTCTTTAGATCTAAATAAAAGTTTGTTTATATATAACATACTTGAAAATTTTGATGATAGGTTGCCTGACACTTCGAAGGAAACCAAAAAAAGGATTGTCAAACATGGACAACACAAGCTAGGCTAGGGAAGCTACTTGAGGTTATAGTCATGAATCGTAAGTACCCAAACATCTTAAGAATATTATTTGTATCGCCTTACAAATTTCAGGTAATTGTAGCCAAATACATTAAAAAACCATACCCTTATCCAATGCAGGGCGACGACTTTGGAACTGAAACCACAGAGAAAGACCTCCAACTTGGTTACAAGTACGGTTATAAAGTCATGGTTTATCATAGAAAAAGCATGGGGCAGACCCCAAGATCCAATTTGCAGGATAAGGTAAATAAAAATCAGTCCACATTAACCTTTCATTACTTTTAAAATACGTAAATGTTTGATATCGTCCACAATTTAATGTCTTACTTTGTTTTAATCAAGGGAGAAACACTATCAACGAAACCATTAGTACTGGACAATAGATTGTTGATAGTGCAACACAAAAAAAAGATCATGGTGCTCCCCAACAACCCCATCCCAGTAAGGTGCAGCCCCAATATGTTCCTGTGATTGAGGCCCACAATGGTAAAATGTCTATATATTAATCATATAGTTAATAATTATGTACTTATAGATTTTGACGTTTCAATGGAAGAGAATGCCATAGTTGATCCTCCTCAACCTGAAGATCAAGTGAACATGCCGACATCCATTCCAACGGTGCCAACTAAAGGACCACGTAAATAATTACAATGCAGATTTTTTTTTTAATATTAATGAACTACTTCAATGATATTTAAAAATTGGCCATATAAATTTAATATTTTTTTATTTTTGTAGGTGATGGCCCCTCACAGAAGCATCCACGCCATGGGTATGAGGCCAGATGTACTCAGTGTGAAAGGACTAAAACAACGTCAATTGTTGACGAACACCCAATAAATGAAGACATGGAGATGGATGAATTACTTAAGACTTGGAAAGCACAAAAGAAGACTAAAAGAAATTCATGATGTCATGTAATAATTTTATAATACAGTTAGATGTACATTATATAGTTGAACATGTAATGAGACATATAATGCATTGACATTATGGGTACATTTTCATCTGATAATATACACAAGGATATTTCTATGGCTTGTATATATATGTGAATGTAATTTTGTTATACACTTAATGATAATTCCAGCTTCTCTTATAATACTTGGTATATATTGATTCAATACTCCTTGATTCAAGACGTGAGAATCCAAGCAAGACATGGTGCCTTGTGCTTGGGCTATGGAGTCTAGGCAACAAATAGAACTTGAATATGAAATATGAAACTTCCAAAATCTTGTGACATGATATATGCAACTTTGAATGTCTTGTGACATGTGACATGAGGAAAGCATCTTTTCCGAGCAATGTGCAAACTTTAAACTTGGTGCAACATGCAAAAAGATTTTTTTTGGAAGATGCAATAATAAGTTTTAAGGATTAAACATGAGGGGTTGAAAATGGCCATGTCAAACCTTGGTATAGTTTGGGCTTTCTACTTCATATATATTACCTTACCTAGGTTCCAGACTTGAGAGTGAGTTAGATTATTCTTGATACCCACTTGATGCTTGGCATATCCGTGTTTTGGATGGTAACCAAACACAAGGGAATGTTTCCATATGTTGGTAAGCTCCTTGAATGGTTGATTTGGATATTTTATTTCACCTAGCAGCCACATCCCTTAGTTATCCAATAGGGTAGGCATGAATATGATCTTTGAGCAATAGTTAGAATGATTTTTTTCCTTCCATTCATGTTTTCCTTTCTTTTTTGAGTTTACTTTCATGCATTGCTTAATTTTATTGATGCATTTGAATTTCCTTAGAATAATTTCTTACACGTGTTTTCCTGCTTTACTTTCATGTTTATATTTGGTGATTTTTTTTTATTTGTGTCAAGTATTTTTTATTTCTAGCTAGGGTGGTAGATTCACCCCAAATTTTGTTTCATTTTCCAAGTTATATGGTGTGTAGGTCACAGGTTTATAGATATTATGGAGTTCTCATACATTCTCACACAGAGTGCATGCGCACTAGTAGGAGCCAGATGTTACCCCATGAGGGGTGACACATTTTTAGATAAAATAGCAAGGGTTTCAAGTTGTTGCTTGCATGATGTGTCATGCTCATATTCCCTATATCTAGATAGAGTTATTCTTGATCTCCACCAAAAACATGATCATGCTAGATCAACTATGGTGTAGCTCACTTTCATGCCAACTCCTCAGATGATAGATGCATTGTTGTACGATATGGCATGGTTCCTATTTGCTTCGCTTGACATTCCATGTATCAATACTTATTTGGAAATGATGATGTAACTTATTATCTCATCATAAAGTGGTAAACACCTAATGATTGCCTAGTATCATTTCATAACATTACATGGTTTTATGACTTTCCTTATAGTACCTTGGGGAACATGTTTTATGTTAGAAGTGTGTCATCTCTTGGATTAACCTATACCATTGGGTTCTTAGGATAGATATCATTATCCATATCCCAACCATGCTAATCATTTTCCAACTCCCAAGTGTTATTCATTCCATCCATATAAAAAATTGCATCTTGGTCATGTATGATTTCTCAAAGGTCAAAAGAAAACGTCAAATTGATAAAACCTGAGTCAATAATCCAATAAGGAAAAGAGGTAAAGAGATAAAGTCAAAATCAAAATAGAAATCTTTAGCAATGCTCCCTCACTATGAGGCCAATGCCCCTAGTCTCTAGTTTGTCTATGAATATCTAAATAAAAGTAACTTGTTCGATAAAACAAACATTAAAAAAAATAATTCTTAAAGGGGTAGTAAGAAATAATGTTAAGGATGGTAACTCAATGTTAAGTTATCTCTAGAAGGATATTATATGTAAAAATCCTAGCTAAATAAAGGTGTATGAATAAATAAATGATTGATAAGACTTGTGCATTTCTAAGATGTTGAGGGTCATCACATGAACTTATTCCCCATTCCCTTTCATCATTATTAATTATTTTTTCCTATCTTTCACCTAGGTGCTTAGGAAATATGTGTTGTCTTAGGACTTGATGCATGTATAAGGGTCCATATTGTTCCCCTTGGTAAGACTTAGGAAAATATTAAAACCAACCCCCTTTTTTATGTTGTGCTAAGAGATGTCACCAAGTGCTACCAATTAATGGCTTGCTAAGAGGCTAGACCCATCACTTCAAGTGGGTATTGTGTATTTGGATACATGTATTATGACTCAAGATCCATGACATTGCATTTGGATCCATGATGCTACATTGGGATCTATGTACTCATATATGATCATATCTACATACATTGGGATCCATACCATTTTCCTTGGGATTCGTGTCACCGCATTGGGATCCATGACAGTGCTTCGATCCATGAGAGGGATGCCATGTCGCCACACGTGCCAAATGGACCACTCAAATTCATTCTCCTTTAAAAATTGGACGTTTCATTCACACATATGCATTATTTATCTCTCCTTGAACCACACATGGGAGTTACTAATGCATTGGAGGAGTTGGTTACAAATTATGGAGGTGGTTATAGGTTTTTATTTGGACCTTGTGATGATGTGGCATGCTTTATTTTTATCTACTTGAGAATCACCCACATAGATGAGGACACACATGCCATTTATCTTGACTTTTTTACTTGGATGGCTCACACATCTGAGAGGTAAGGTCATCTTCTTGAGTTTGTTATTCCAGACTTGGACCTTTCCATCATTTGAGGGAGTTGGTTGGAGGATATTTGGGAGTATTTGGACAATGTTGACTCAATCATTCACCCTCTCATGGGAAAATTTCACCTTTGAGGGAGTTGGTTGGAGGATATTTGGGAGTATTTGGACAATGTTGACTCAACCATTCATCCTCTCATGGGAATTTCACCTTTATTGAGGAGTGCACCTAATTTATTCTCTCCCTCTATCCCACACTTGTGGCGTTTATTATTATATTTGGACCATTCTTTAGGGTCATTTGGCTCTTGGAGGGTTTTGATGGATTTGTTAAATGATTTGTTGTATTTTCCCATGGTTTTGACTGGGTTACTGGTTTTGACCTCATAGTATTGAGCTAGCACATTGTGTTGTATTGTATTTGAGGAGGCTCTTCACCTATAAAAGGAAGAGTCTTCCCTCATTTAAAACCATTGGATATTAACGAGAAACTTGGCTTAATATTTGTTTGAGAATCTATTTCTTTTCTTTGTTAATGTTTAGTCATTTTCAAGGTTTATATAAGCACTTTTAAAGGATTTTTTGGAATAAAAAGGATGCTAGAAGGCCAAAGGATTAAGGGTGAAATTCTCCACTTGGGAGGGTTCTCAAGGTAAGTTCTCTAACCTTACCCCTTTGATCATTGAAGTTATTGTTCATGCATTAAGGTAGGATGTCTGATGGCTCTATCCTTTTGCTTGGCCAACCTTTCACTTCACCTTGATAGTACTAGGAAAGGTTTTCATAATGTGTTATCATGAATCTAGATTGCATTGAGCCTCATTGACTTATATTAGTTCAAATCATGCTAAATAGTTCTCAAAGAAACATCTATATGTTGATCACAAAAGGGTTTGAAAATCCTTTTCAATTTAAGTAGAAATTGATCACTTTTATGGATGCCTTAATGCATACTTTGCTTGGAATGGTTGAAATCAATACAACATAACTAGGGTTGAAAATAATTTTTATTGCAACATTTTGAAGGAGTGTTGTTCTAGGTTATTATAAACTATCATTGTATGTATTGGAAGGTCCAACAACCTCATTTAAAGTGAAATCGTTGCATGTTCTTTATTGTTGTTCTGGGATTTTTCTAGTATTCCTTTTTCTGCAGAGATTTATTGTTGTGTGGGGCTATTTGTAACCCTCCTCTTTTTACAATGTTTTAAGGATTTCATTATATCCATTTCCATAGGTGTCCAAACGACTTTTAAGAGAGATAAATTACCTAGTTTTAAGCCTTGACATTACCTCCTATTTGTAATCCAAAACTCTATCCAGGATTTTCATAAAACTGCAGAAGTATTCCACTTTCAATGGTGATTAACGTGTTGATGTCTTGCAATGTTTTTATGACCCCTTGTTTTCCACATCCCAAAGAAGCCAAAATATGTTAAGGAATTCCAAAGGACCTTGTAATTAGTCCAATCATTGCCTCCTTTCACTATTGTATGAAGGTTTGTTAACCATATTTTGTTGTGGTGTTTTCATGTCTTTTGTCTTGGTTGGTTGACCACAATACATTCCTACCCTAATCACCCCAAAGAATCTACCCAAGCAGTGCAACATTTCTATTGTTTTCTAGTTGAGAGGGTCGATTCATGCTACAATCATGGTTCCGAAGAATTGATTTATATTGTATGATGAGAAACATATTAATTTATGAGTGTTGATTAATGAATGATAAGTTTGGTTAATGATATAATTTTTGTGCCTTGACATATAATAATGAAATTTGCTAATCTGGTAGCATTTTATTTCTTCTAAAGTTATTACATTGACCTCGTTGCCTTATTCTCTCTTTACAATAGTGACACTTCATGTGTTTCATGGCATATACTTATTGAATGGATGCAAACTTATATTGGTTATGAACTTGTTACAATGATGCTCTATTTCATTGTTATCATAACGACCCAATTTCA
>SNQJ01S0022835.1:0-21572 GCA_010110895.2 Picea sitchensis
GGAGAAGGCCAATTCTAGGCTTGAGGTAAGTTATGGAGTTGGGGGACAACTAGCCTTATAGTTGAACCCCTAGTATTGTCATCCTTCAATAAATTCATGCCAAACTATTTTGTATGGGTTCTTTGGCTGAGACTAAGAGGAAATGATGTCCAAATTCCCATGTGAATATTAAGAATGAGCCAAAGAGATAGAAGGATTTGTAACCTTCAAAATTATCAAGAAATAAAGGATTAATCAAAGTCAATTAAATGTTGTTTTTCCCATTTGGGTTTCCAAAGTAATAATGTGTCACCATGTTATGGATTTCTATGTGATTGTGGTGTAAATAAGGACGAGATATACAATAAAGCACATATTTATCTAGTTTGGAATACCTCATTTAAATCCAAAGTTTTATTTGAATTACACTCCTCTCCTATGGTGGTTCTTTCTAGCTTTCAGAAAACATATGATAGGATTAAGCATTCTTTCTTTTGGAAAGGCATGAAGGACATCCACAAATTTGAGGCAGAATGTGATACTTGTCAATGGTGCAACTATCTATACTATTCATCGCAAGTAGGATGAACTAAATCTAAAGAAACAAATATAAATCTAAATCCCACACAAACAATGCACATCATCTCCCAAGATCTTAGATCCTTGGGTTGACATAATAAATGCACAATTAATTTAACCATTGTTGTTATTAGTAATAGTGTGCCATTTTTAATAGGGAGATTATTTGACCCATTAGGATACAAGTTGCACTCTTAGGCCATTTGCATTCCCACCATTAGAATATTTGAAACAAATTAATCATAAAAAATATATCATTATTTCAGTGTCCTTATTGATACTATGTACATATTCAAATGAATAAGATGACACAAATTTGGAACTCTTGAAATCCACAAACAAGGCAGTCTCATACAAACAAGAATGTAAAATTTAAATCCAAACTTGAACAATTCAATCTCTTAAATTTTATGTTTACCAATGCCTTCAAATTGATAGGATGATATCCATGGAACCACAAATTGATGAAAAAATTGTATGTCAAGGACAATAGAACCAATATAACCAAAGAGTATTGAATCAATATATACTAAGACTAAGTGTATAATAAAATAACATTCACAAATATATATAAGCCATAGAAATAGACTTGTATATATTTTCAGATGAAAAATTACCCATATTGTCAATGCATTATATGCATCATTACATGTTCAACTATATAATGTACATCTAATTGTCTTATAAAATTATTACAGATCATCAATTTGTTTTAGTCTTCTTTTGTGTTTTCCAGTTCTTAAGTAATTCATCCATATTCATGTCTTTGTTTACTGGATGATCTTCAGCAGCTGATGTTTCTTTATTCCTTTCATGTTGAGCACGTCTAGTCTTGTACCCATGGCATGGAGGCTACTATGAGGAGCCATCACCTACAAAAAAAAATATTAAATTTATATGGCCAATTTTTAAATATCATTGAAGTAGTTCATCAATATTAAAAAAAACTATGCAATGTAATTGTTTACCTGGTCCACTAGTCGACAACGTTGGAATGGTTTCCATGCTCACCTAATCTTCAGGTCGAGGAGGATTAACTACAACATTCTCTGCCATTGAAATGACAAAATTTATAAGGACAAAACCGTAAATGTATAAGTAATAAAAATTAGAAGTACAAAATTTATAAGTACGAAATTATTAAGTATATGATTAATATAAATCCATTTTACTATCATGGGCCTCAGTCACAAGAACATCTTGGGGCTTCACCCCATTGAGATGGGGTTGTTGGGGAGCACCATGATCTTCTGGCTGTGTTGCACTATCAACGCTCTATTGTCCAATACTAATGGTTTTGTTGATAGTGTTTCTCCCCTGATTAAAACAAAGTAAGACATTAAAGTTATGGACGATATCAAACATTTACATATTTTATAAGTAATGAAAGGTTAATGTGGACTAATTTTTATTTACCTTATCCCACAAACTGGATCTTGGGGTCTTCCCCATGCTTTTCCTGTAATCAACCACGACTTTATAGTCATACTTGTAACCAAGTTGGAGGTTTTCCTTCATGGTTTCAGTTACGAAGTCGTCGCCCCACATTTCATAAGAGTATGTATTTTTAATGCTTTTGGTTGCAATTACCTGAAATTTATAAGGTGATACAAATAATATTCTTAAGATGTTTGGGTACTTACGATTCGTGACTATAACCTCGAGTAGCCACCCTGGCCTAACTTGTGTTGTCCATATTTGACAATCCTTTCTTTGGTTTCCTTCAAAGTGTCAGGCGACCTATCATCAAAATTTTCAAGTATGTTATATATAACCACAATTTTATTTAGATCTAATGAAAATTAAAGCTGGTATTGAAATAAAATATTGCAATTTACCTTGGGGTACCTATTATTTTTTCTCCTAATGTTTTCAATATATTTTATTTTTCATCATCAATGATCGCCTTCCATTCAGTCTCTGGAATTGAGGAAGGACACTCATACCTAGGGTTTCCTACCAAGCTTTGTCTATAAACATACTGTGTATATTTTAAATATTTTGCTGCTGCAGAGGTGATCGATTTTTTATTGAACATGTCTACTCCAAAGAGGCCTTTGAGATAATCTGTAAGCTCTTTTTTGAGGTTGGAATTATGGAAATTCCACCTCATGCATAAGGTTTCCCCAAAAATCAACAAGGCCTTTCTCTCCAGGTGCCTATAAAAATGGTGTTTCCTACACACAAAAATATATGATCATTAATTTAAAAATAATAATCTAGATGATTTGTGTATGAGATGGACAACCTGAAACAATTAAAATATGAAAAACTACATGGGAGTCTTATTTGTTTTAATGGAAGTGCATAATCGTTGACCAAAAATGTGCACAGAAGGGTCCCCATGCTTGTCACATGTCTAGCTCTAGGAAATGCAACCATGTCAACCACATCATCAGTGTCATCTCTGTCACCATCTCTAGTTTCTGACCGATGGGTGGATTTCTTGTCATGCATTTCATGGATCCTATCTAAATTAGGTGTGGAATACGGAGAAGTATATAGTATTATGTGGAATCTCTTCAGTGCCACTGCTACCAACACCGGGTTGAACAGGCTCCAAAAATCTCTTTATAAAAAAGAAAATGTTTTTTCGTGAGATAATTTAAAAGTTAAAAAATAGAGTTTCATAATTGAACATATGAATACATTAGAAAAAAAACACTTTAAACTATGGTTATTACCTTATATGTGTTAATTTGTGACATAAGGAGATTGATCCTTTCTAGGACGTCAAGAGTTTGATATGGATGGTCTTATAAGCTAGCAAGTTCCTTGTTCTCTTTAATGATTTTTTTTTATTAATACCATCAGATCAGGGGATGAATATAACCCTTCCTCATTGGCGGAATCATGATCAACATGGCCTACCGACTACATATAATTTCAATAAAACCAATGTAATTTCAGTAAAATTATATAAACAAATAATAACATTCACGTAAAATGAAAGTCGAATTTGATAATCAGTTACATGTTCTATGGCTGGCCCTTTTCCACGATCATCCTACCACATTATAGTATAATTATAACACCCAAATATTTAAAAAAATGTTAATGATAACAAAAAAATTGATTGCCACCCAAATAAAATCAACCTTAACGATCAACCTCCCACATTTTTATAAAATTGGGACAGTGAAATATTTAAAACAATGTCAAAGATAAAAAAAAAATATAATGCAATAAGTAGAGGTTGCTTAAAGAGGTGTTTCATAAGTACACACACACTATTAGTCGATGTTTCTATTCGATTCAAATTGTAATCCACTAATAACTCTTCCCTAAGAGATATATTTTTTATTGCCCACAAGACTACCTGAGTTTCTTCGCGTTCCTCATATATGAAATTCAGTTTCTTGTTTGATGTCCCGAGTCATGTGATGTTTATAAACCATGCAATATTTCTGGAAGATTTAGGCCTTCCATCAATATAGATAGTCACTCACTTATTTTTATCGTTGTTTATTAGTTGTATATAATTTGCAGTGAGTGCATATCTCCGCATACTTCGCATGTACCGGACCAACCGCATCCAATCATTATAATTGTAACACGATCCAACATAGTCCATCAATTCAATTACTGTACTGTATTTTACAATTATTCCATCCATGAAAAATATCCCCAGGCCATGCAGGGAGTATGGTGCAATGCGATATGTCGTATTGTTGATAATGAAGTCAGTGTCTAATGAAGGCAGTTCCTTAGGTACCCATTGTTTCACCAGATTTTTATAGCTGAGTGGGACCTCTATGTCTTCTATTCTATCAACATCATATGAGCATGATCCTCCTCCGACAAGAAAAACTTCCATGCATGTACAAAAATGTCTTCTGACTTTTTCACCTCTGGTCCTTGTTTGTGTATCATATCTACTAGATGAAGTTGCATTTCCCTCTATTTTCCCTAATCTTTCCTCACTCGATGAAGAAATATCTAATAGGTACATGTTTGGTTGCACCTTTATTCGCATGTTCATGTGTTGTTAGTGAGTAGTCCATCCTCATTCTAGTTCCAATTTTTGAACTTTTTTTTCCATATTCAAAGTTCTAAATTTCTTTTTATATCTTTAGTTTTGGATGCACAATTAGAGGGTGCAATTACTAATATTAGTAGGGGAACTTATGCATGCAGTGGATTCCCAACTTAGTGAACGGTATGAATCTCTAGGTGGGTGCACCTTAATTTGACTCGCTTATCCATGCAGGCAATATGCACTATGGTTAGATTTCACACTACAAATTTTTTTTCCATGCATTTATATTCATTGTACCTCTCTTATTACTAGTTTATAAATTTCCCTCTAACTTCATCCTGTGGAAGTGTTAAGCATAGATAATGTTGGAATACCATGATCCTTGGTATTCTATGGATATGATAGAGACTACCAATCATGTGTTGTTAGTAGAACATAAAAAGAAGATGGCCAAGAATTAGGGGTAACACCCCTAATTCCAGGGATTCAAACAAAACTTTTCATTAAAACTATGCTTGTTGTAGATGAATTGCAAAGAAAAATGTCATCACTTTTCCATATGGAACAAAATGGACCTTGAAGAACGACCATTTGTGTTAGAAAAATAGGATCACAAATCAATAAAATAAAACAAATGAAGAAATAAAACACATAAGATACATAATACAATAGAGACACAGATATACATGGTTCACCCGGTGTGGGATACATCCACCAGTGAAATTTCCAGGTCCTTCCTTTATTATTATCCATCAAATGAAGAGATACAAACTACAACACACTCGTTGTAACTTCCTTTTCTTCTCTCACAGTATCCTCACTCAGAATACAATATTCGCAATGATAGATAGCCACAATACATTTCCTTAATAAAAGAGGGTTTCCTTCTAGGGAAAAAAACCATAACATAACTTCTATCGTTAGATTTCCGAACTTATAATGAATGGTCCATATTTACGATGCAATTACAATATACATTTACAAGGCAATTTTTCCTTGGGCGGCTTCACCCCCAAACCCCCGTCGGGGGCCCGCTTTCCCCCAAACCCCGTAAAGGGGGTAACCCTCCTCTGCACTACCCCGTGTGGAGGAGTGTACATTCTTTCGGGGTGTAAATTATTCATGGAGTATAAATACAGCTGGAAACAAGGACCTCTCAATCAGGAAGATAAGGAGGCTCCACAACCAACAATTTGTACTAGATATGCTTATTCAATTTGAAGAAATGCTCATAGAAAGAGTGAATCCAATAATGCAAGTAACCCACACAAGTGGTGGACAATAAAAATATAGTATTCACACTATAAATTTCCCATAGGACATGAGTACAATTTTCAATTACTTGCCTCACAAAATTGAGGTCTTGGAAATCTTGCTCGTGAGAAGGAACAACTCTTACCAAATATATTATGATTTTTTTGTTAGTAGATATCGTGTTATGGCAAGTTTGAAGTATAAATTAGAACATGATTATTATTATAAGGATGTCCAACTAACCTAATCACAATTTATTATTTTCCTATTGAACTTACAAACATACCTCCCATGATTCACCTTGTCACAAGTAATATTCAAGAACCACAAAATAGCCACATGCAACTTCATGAGGGATACACTGCCTCTATTAACCCACAAGAATAGAAACCATTATATTTTGTAGACATTCTCCCAAATGCATGTAGAGAGGTAGAAGAAACAAGGATCTACTTTCAATCTAGAGATTACATATCCACTAATTCCATTGATTGACCACTAAGTACATTGATTGACCTAAGGGTTGGAATGCACCTATAAATCCTAAAATACGTATGAATACATCTACATGTACTTGATACTCAAATTAATAAACAAAAATTGACAATATTGATAGTAGGGTGAATGAATTACAAGTGAGGAGGGGAGTCACTTTCTAATATGAGTCTCATACTAATAACTCTCCTCTACCTTAGTGGTGAGTCATTAATGCACAGAATTAACATCACTCCACTAACTATGCTAGCCATATGTATAGTACTCCTAGTACAATATATTTTCGTTGTTCTTTTTAAAATTCATTCGATAGTACACACGTGCCCGCATCAAGTACTACAAGGGAATATTTTTATGGTGTTTATTAAACAATGAACGAAAAAGAGGGATTTTTCATCAAAACTATGAAACACATATAACATTGTATATACAATGTAGAACCTGAAAGAAAAATGAAGAAAGATTGATGCGCCAAACTTAAAAATTGTGTCAAGCTATTTGTGTACTTTGAAATAAAAATAGGGTTTATGGTTTACATGATGAATTGATGATGGAAACAAGTAGTTGGTGTGTGAGTCAATTAATTTGAGTCCAAAAACCCTCCCATATTGTTAAGGCATGTGAATAATCTATCCATGTCAAATTTTAGTGCATACAAAAATAGTTTGAAAAAATTTCAACACTGGCCCCATTCACATGTCATTGTTGTTGACCATATGTCTAGTACTCCTAGTACAATGTATTTCCGTTGTTCATTTAAAAAAAAAATCTATAGTACACATGTTCCCGCATCTAGTACTGCAAGGGCATATTTTTATGGTGTTGGTTAAACATTGAAGGAAAAATAGGTATTTTTCATCACAACGGAAATTTCAAACGAAACCAGGTCGAGATCGGATATATAGATCAGTGGGCGTGTGATTCATATTTGAGTTTGGAAACACACGTTCTTTTTTCCACATAACTTATGGGCCAAAGTCCCATGTTTTCAAACATTTTCAATGAAAACTCTATATAAATGAAAAACATGTTCATCGAAACTTCGTTGATGAAATACTATAACAACAATGATGACATCTATGATCATGATGGTATAAACATGAATGAGCTTCTTTTGGTTTCAAGAATAATTTATCCTCTACTGAACAAGGCCAACCACGTGAAGGTGGAAGCTCATATGGCCCCTCCCCTCCCCCTCACATCACTCTTAATTCCCCAATACCCAATCTATAAAATAGAAAATAATCGAAAGCAATGTCCTAGTAAGATTCATGCATAGAAACTACAAGAACAAAAATTCATGAAGGTAAATGAAATTATGTGTTTGTGAATGATATTTTTAGTTTACCACGTACTTTAGTATATTGGTGACTATTTTTAGGTTTCACATAACAATTAAACAACATGTAACATAAGATATAAAAGCATCGTATAAAACTTACAAACATGTAATTAACCCATGACATAAATAAATTATTTTAAGAGAATAATTCATACAAATTAAAATATATAGTCACGTACCTGATCCAACTCAACATCTATATAATAATCAGTATTCTATATCTTCTTGTAACATCCTACTCTTGTGCACTAAGCGAACTTATTCTTTGAGGACACTTGCTCGCAAGTGATCTAAATTACTATACTATTAAACATTTGATTTTGATTATGAGACGTTATGGGTTGATGACATGTTGTTTCACTGCATTGACATAGACATGTGCTATTGAATCGGTTTTACTGAATGTGCAGGATCTTGGACCTCGAGGATTCAGAGGCATCGATGGAACCCCTTGGACTCTGGATCGAGTCGGGGAGTGTACCATTGGGGTTTTATTGTTTTATATGTGATATTAGTGTATCTGATTAGATGATATGATATGGATATATTCTGACATGATTCGTTGATGATGCAGGCTGACGATATCTTGCCGACCAGACTCACATGTGGAGTAAAGGGGTTACACATGACTACTAGAGAGGTTGAGGGAGAGGTGCAGACAATAGCCCTGCCACAACCTACTAGCACTCCCGTCGTGGCTCGAACTGTAGGTTAACGTTTATCTAGTTCGAGAGGACCCATGATGTTGTGAGGGAAGACTACGACAGTCGCTCACGATGATTCTAAGGGGCACGCAATAAGGCGGGGGCCTTATTCCTTAGAGACCCTTAGTCTCCCACAAGTTCACCTGGAGGAGTATTGACTCCAGGGGGTTTTGATGTCTACCAAGTCATTCAAGAGGTGAGTGGCACCCTTGGAGCACGTGGTGAGTCCTGAAAGGCACATTGTGCAAGAAAAATGGAAAGAGGTGATTGACACCCTTGGAGCACCTAGTGCGTCCTGAAGGGCACGTCGCGTTATTAATGATAAATGAATAAACCCAAATGGCCTTAGGACTAATAACGTGATGATAAATTTTTAAAACAAATTCCCTAATAAATTGTCGCCCACAAAAATTAAAGTCTAGTTCTAATTTACTAGTGGCATAATTTTCTCTAACCTTTATAAAAAAAAAAGGGAAAAATAATCTATATATATTTATAAAAAAACTAAAAATAAATAAATAAATAATTATTTTATTATATTATGATAATTAAAAGTTAATTTCTACACCTACCAAATTGAGTTCTAAATGAAAAGGGGAAAGAGGGAAATCTAGAATAATTAGGAAACTAGGAAAAGAGGGAAACATAAAAAGAAANTTATATTATGATAATTAAAAGTTAATTTCTACACCTACCAAATTGAGTTCTAAATGAAAAGGGGAAAGAGGGAAATCTAGAATAATTAGGAAACTAGGAAAAGAGGGAAACATAAAAAGAAAAGGGAAACACAAGGGAAAAAGTAGAAAGTCAAACTTAGTAAGGTATCTACCATTTAAGAACTTTCTAATTTTAAACTGAACTAGCAAATTAATAACGGGGAAAGTCATTAAAACCTATAAGAGAATTTCGGGACACCTAGGAGCGATTCTAGGAGTGACTCTAGGTGGGTGAGGGAAATAAGGGTAATTAATTAATCAAAGAAATTAATTTATGGAGGAAAGAAGCAGATGGGTGACACATGTACGGGGATGAATTTTTATGAATTAATTTGTTAATCTTTAAATAAAATGGGATTTGGGAAAGTAAGGGACTTTGAAACTCTATATATTGAAGGGAGGAGAAGGATGAAGGATCTTTTTTGTTTGCGTAACGTTACGCTGCAGAAATCTCTACTTCACTGAATTAGCTTGTGGGAGTTGGGATACCCAGCTCGGTGAGGAGTGGTAGCTCGACCTTGTGAGGCGAGCTGGGAGATAGTTGATTCTCTGGTTAGCGTGTGTGGCTCCTTTGCGGCTCGGGGGGCTATGGGGGAAGAAGAGTACCCATAGCATTGGTTGGGAGGTATCAGTGAAGTCTCTTCGTTCGGAAAGCGGGTGTTGCACAGAGCAAGTGGGACATCAACGCAGAGCGGGCAATCAGGAAACGATATGCTTTCTTCATCTTGTATGGTAGATTGTAGTGGGAATATGCTTTGGATCTGCATGTTTAGTGGGTAAGTAAATTGATTGTATAGCGTTCTAGTTGTAGAATGAATTTTCCTTAGCCTAAGTCGATGATTTATTGGGTCCCATGGTCCTCTATTCCCGACATGTCTTGACCGCCTTGGGTGTATTGATTTGTGAAGTTTGTGGTTGTTTTCCCCTTCGTCCCTAGCTCATCATTCCTCGTCTAAGCATCCGGCCAAGAGCCTGATCTACGGTCGTCGCTTCAACGTTAATAGACCTATGGATCTCAATGCCCTTATTTTCTATGCATGGATGATAAGCGAAGGATGTTCCTGTCAGTTGTCTACCTCTATTCTTGTCCTTGGCTGATTGTTGATTTCACTATCTGGAAAAGACCTATGTGTATGGATTATCTTGCGTCCTGATTGTTTTTTATCTATGACTTGACTGATAGCATCCCTGCGATCATTTCCATGACTTTTCCCATTAGATCCTTGTGTTTCTCTTACTGTTGTCTACGTTGTATTGGTATTAAGGAAATGGAAAAATGAATCGATTCCCTGTTATTTGGTGTTCTGGCAATGGAAAAACGAAATGACTTCATGCCTGCATTTTTTTATATTGGGTATTCTGGCAATGGAAAAATGAAATTATTTCATGTCTACATTTTTTTTATATATTGAGTATTCTGGCAATGGAAAAACGAAATGATTTCATGTCTGCATTTTTTTTTATATATTGGGTATTCTGGCAATGGAAAAACAAAATGATTTCATGTCTGCATTTTTTTATATTTGGTATACTGGCAATGGAAAAATGAAATGACTTCATGCCTTCATTTTTTTATATTGGGTATTATGGCAATGGAAAAACGAAATGATTTCATGTCTGCATTTTTTTTTATATATTGGGTATTCTGGCAATGGAAAAACGAAATGATTTCATGTCTGCATTTTTTTATATTTGGTATTCTGGCAATGGAAAAATGAAATGATTTCATGGCTGCATTTTTATATTTGGCATTCTGGCAATGGAAAAATAATTAAATTTCTAAGTCTGCATCTTGCACTTAAGAATTTCTATTTTTTTATTACCTCTTGCCTGGCAATTCACCCCTCTCCGGATTGCATTTCATTTTACTGTTGGGACGATTTTTTCCCTTGTTGAAGACTGAGTTAAGCATTAAAAATTACTTCTATTGGATTCCTGGGAATGCCCATGTTTTGTCTTTTAAGAAATGACTGATATGCGGTTGAATTACCCATGATTTTTGTCATTTAATTCGAGACTGAGATTGTTGTGGAATGCCCACGTTTTTGTCTTTTAAGGGTTGACTGATATGTTGCTGATTTCACATGATTTTTTTATTTATTCCATGACTGAGATTTCCGTGGAAGGCCCACGCCTTTGACCTTTAAAAATTGACTAATATGTTGTTAATTGCCCACTATTTTGGGTCATTTAAATTCGTTTCTGAGTTTGTTGATTAAACACCCACGTTTTGGCTATCAAAAAGATTGACTGATTCTGTTGTTAACGCCCACGTTTTTCTATTAAAACGATGGACTGAGTCGTTGTTAAATGCCCATGAATTTTCCTTAAATTATAGTTTGTGTTTGCTGAGGTATGGCATAGCATTTCGCCATTAGCTTTGATTGTGTCTTGTTGCTGGTGTGACCACGTTTTTGCTCCTTTAATTTGTTGAGTGCGGTTGCTGGAATGGATAAAAATTTGCCTTAAGTGTTCCCTGCGTGTTACTATATTATTTCCATATTAATTCCCAGGATAATTGCTATAGTGAGTTATTGGAAAACAATTTCCTTCTTATTGATTAATTGCCACAACGAGTTAAACGACTAACAGTCATGAAAATTGCCTAGTTATTGCGCTATTAATTGTTTGTTAACAGTTATGTAAATTGCCTTGTGAATTGCTATACTAATTTCCAGGTTAACTAACATGTTAATCGCCTCATCATGCTATATTACCTGTTAGGATAACAGTCATGTAAATCACTGTGTTATTGCTAAATTAATTGTTATGTTGACTGTTATGTCAACTGCCTTGTTAATTGCGATATTAATTGTTAGGTAACAACTATGCTAATTTCCTTGTTAAATTGCTACAACGATGTTAATATTTAGCAGTTTACTTCTCATTATTAATATGACAGATAGTATTGTTGGTTCGGTCAATACAGATAGACCACACATCGAGATTTAATTGTTCATAAGTGTTATAATGGTAGCATTCTACAATAAAATAATTAATGTTGTTAATTAAGTTGATGGCTAGTTGGATGGAGATTTGGATTAATATTGAATTGCCCAATTAGATTGTGATTAATGATTAAATGAGATTAGTAAGTATTGGCCCAAGTAGAGGTTAAAATCGCTAAATTAAAATGTGGTTAATGATTAAATTGTGATGCATAATCGCTGAATTGATTTGTAGTTGATGTTATTTAGATTGAATTTGATGATTTAATTGTGATGAAGAATTGTCAAACCGATTCGTAACTGATGTTATTGATTGAATTTAATGACTAAGGTATAATGTATAATGGTTTATTGGATTGTATTTAATGTTAATCTGATGTTAAGTTAAAGGCCAATTTATAATTTAGACTTGCTAAAATTAGATGGATAATCGATGCCAAGACAAATTGTAACTTGACGTGCCCTGTTAGAATGGAACCCATGTTAAATTAGAATGTAATCATGGACCGATTGGCCTGGGTGAATGGTGGGGTCTGGGAAGATGTCGTGTGGGCTGGCATCACCCCTTGTCTTCATTCTTTTGTGTCTCGTCAACCTTTCGTGTGGGGGTAGGTATAGTCTCCCAGTCAGTTTTTGGTTCCTAGCGCATCAGAGTTTTCTAGAGTCCTTGGTCCGGATAGATAATGTTTGTGCCAAGTTTATTGACGTGTCTATCACCTAGGAATGACATGATTCTTGATGCGGGGATCATGGCATGCCTTATGGGTTAGTGGCAAATGATATCTTGGTCGGAGTCGGTGCCTACCATGTGAGTGTGGCTGAGCGTCGTATGTTGACTTGGGCGCATGCGTTGGTTTTCATGCCTTTAGGTTCTATTATTGTTTGTCAACATCATTATGTCAGGAAGGGGAAGATGCCCCTTATCTTGTAGGCATGTCTTGTTGCGTCGGGTGGTTAGTCATTACTCTTGGTTATTCTGTGCCTATTTTTCCCGGTTAACCTTGTGCCTGTGCGTGGTGTCGTAGTTTCATGTTTCCTAGGTTGTGTGATTATGTTCTTTGTCTATGGTGTGGTCAAACTTTTGTCATCGTTGCCTTCTTGCCCCTTAAATATTTAAAAACAAAATTGGCTTCGCCCATGGCCGTAACGTTGGGGACGTCACACTTCTTCTTCATTGAACTCGACATTTGTATCATCATACATTTCAGAAAGGATGTTGAAATGATTGACGATATCATCATCGTCATCAATTTCATTTTAGAGCATATTTTTATCGACATCATCATCAAGAACTGCATTGTCTCCTACGTCTGGATCATGATATTCTTTGTCTTGTTCGTCTGTCGACCTTGCATGATCTTTCGTCTCTGTCTGATCTGGAAAATCATCTTATTGATATTGAATATCATATTCTTCATGTACACGAGTATACTTAACTGGCATTCCTCTTGGATCATATCTAACAACAAATGACCAATCCCTCTCACCTGGAACATTTGAGTAAAAGACTTGTTCACATTGGCTTGGAAAAACATAGCGATCATGTCCTCTTTCAAACATCATTGTTTTAATCATTGAAAATATGTTGGCATGTTGAATAAAAGTTGTTTCCTCATCGCGTTCATGCATTTGTAACCTATACCATTTGATGCCGAACATAACTTAATTGAAGGAATTAAAGTCACACTCAAGTATGTCATTTAGATACCCATAGTATCTATTTTCATATTCTCGGGGATGTCTGTCACTCCTAGAGGAAACATTAGTGACTTGGAATACTATAGTTATCCCACTGTTAGAAGTTTTCATGGTTTAATCCACTATTTGATGCGAAATTTACGACCATTGTACCACATAGCCTTGTGGTGTTTCAACTGCAATATGCCATATATGTAAAATATGCATTGTCAATTAATAAATCAACATATTTATATAACTTGGAAAGTATCTAAAAAATATATAAGTACACATGTAGTCACAATAATATAATATAAAATAACTAAATAAAATGGGTGAATTTGCTTGCCTGTCCATCTTTCAAACCATATGTTAAATCAATTTCCCTTTGCATAACATTGTCATCTCTATTACGACGAGCTTCTATACCCAATTCAGACAGTCATTTCCATGATAACCTATCGCCATGATTTTGTTTACATCTTTCAATCCATACATTAATCCAGTCAAGATTGTTTGCAATGTATAAATTCAGTGCATCCCAATCTTGAGAAACTGAATCGAAAAATCATAATTCACCAATATTAAATATTAGTTATAACGTCCATGATAAATATTAATAATTTATGAAATAAAAAATATTAATATATGAATGAGTATGATCATATACAGAAAAAAAATAAAAAATTAATATGTATTAATATAAATCTCCAAAATTATTAATATATTACCTCTCATTTTTTTCATTCTACCTTTCCCCAACATGTGCTCCTGATATTCAAATTTTTTGATGGAGTTCACGTCCCAAATGAAATCCACTGAATGCATAGTTGGTGTTGCTAATTTAGGAAGATACTGACTAATATACACCATGGATTGATATACCATATATAGCTCCACCATAGAACCCTTAGGACATGCTCTTTTTCTAACCAAATCCTTCAATGCTTTCAAGTGCCTCTCCACCATCCACATTGACCTTGTATGTACAGGTCCACAAATTTCAATCTCGTCAACTTGGTGTATGAGGTAGTGTTCTTGTGCATTGAAAAATGTTGGAGGTATATACTTTTGCATTTCATTCATTAGTCGAGGAATTTCTCTCTTCCAATACTTTATATCATCTTCATGGATTTGTTTCAATGACAACCATCTACATGATATCATGACACAATAAAATAACATGTTTCAACATAACATAATATAATATATTACATTACAAGTAAAACACATGTCATTAAGTACAACAACAAATTGAAAGAACATTTTTCATATAAATCACAACTACTTACCTCATGTATTTTCCAAGATCATATATAACTTGTTTGAAATTGTTGTCAAAGTCGTTTGGGAGAGATAGCGGTAGAACATATTGTAACAAAAAAATGAATCGTTATTTGTTTCGAACAAAGTAGAAAAATAAAAATAAAAAACTAAAAATATGTATAAGGCCAATATATAAATATCTATACCAAAATTATTACCTTAATGGAGGTATGCCAATCATGTGTTTTTATCCTACCAAATTCACCTTTCTTCCTTAAGATATTATTTATGTTTGAAGAAAAAACCGTGGGAAATTTAATTCTTGAATGAACTTTTTTACATCATTGTTTGTTTCTCTGTTAATAACCATGGAAGGTTATTTCAGTGTCCATCTCTATTTTATCGGATCACACTTCGCATTGCATGATTGCCTTCTTGAATGTCAGTACAAATTTTGAAATTTTTTTCTTTATCCCTCCTACCATCTATGATTCGCCATAACGTTTCTTTCACATTCATCTCGATATGCATTGTATCAAACAAGTGGCTATTTTTAGCTCCTCATAGTAGGGAAACCTCATGAATTGAGTGGGATACCATTTCATTCCTCGTGGAAGCCCATTATTAATACCTTCATGAAGGCGACCTTCATGAAGTATAAAAGAAATGACAAAAATAATTATCAAATACGGTAAAATAATTCAATGATTAAAATAAAAATTCAAAAAATTACATATACAATACATAAATAAATTGCGTACCATGATGATTTCTATTATATTCCAACCTCCATAGGTGAGGTGTTATTCTTCGTGGTTTTAAACTAATCTCTTCTTTCCCAATGAAAAGATGTTTTTCAGTAGTACAATACCTATGGTTCTTAGGGAGGAGGTTCTTATACTTATCAAACACCACATTTCCTAAACTTTTTGAATGACGATACTTCATCTTAGGACCACAAACTAGACATGCAAATTTACCCTTTGTTTGAAGACGTGCAACAGATGGATTAATGTCGATCATATGATGATATTTTTTAAAAATTAAACATGTAGCATGATATAATTAAAACATTATATAGTATTAAAGAGAAATAGAATGCTACATACCAAAAAAATGTGTTGGTCCCGGGGCAGCATGAATTGTCCATAAAAGTATTCCACGAAATTTCATTTTCTTCTCCCCGATTGGTTTACAGATGTCATACATAGTGATGCCAACCCATAAATTTAGTAGCTCATCGATAAAAGGATCGATATATACATTCATATATTTAACTTGGTACTTACCTAATTGTTTGAAATTACACATAATTACTATAACCATGATATGTATATATAAGTAAATAAATAAACAAAAGATATTATGCAAAAAACTAAACAAATGAAAATGTTACATTCAAAAAATTAATGTAAACAAATACCTGGAAAAATCATTGTCAACATTATGTGCTCCCTCTTTATTGACACCCAAGGAGGAATGTTAGTGTTGATAACAAAAATAGGACACATTGAGTAAATAGACCTAAGCTATCTGAATGGATTAACACTGTCAGTTGCCAATGAAATCCTAACATTATGAGGTTCATCTTTGAAATGTACCCATTTTTCCTCAATTTACCTAAATGCATAACCATCGATAGGAATTCGAAGAACACCATCTCCACTTTTGTTACGTGCATGGTAATCCATAATTTTTTATATGATTTCACACTTGAACAATCATTGCAAATGTGGAATTATGGGAATATGGCAAAGAACCTTTCGAGAAATCATTTTTGTAAATTGATTGGTTCGATATCTACTGAGAAGACATTGTGGGCATTCTGTTTTCCAAGCATGTTGTCCATAATATATAATATTATCATTAGGACATGCATCTATAGTTTGATAATCCACTCCATTGTCTTTCATAATGGAATTCAAATCTTGATATGTGCGAGGTAAAATATTTGACAATGGTAACAAAAATTCACCTAACAATCTAGAACATAAGAAATAACTAGTTAATGTAAAGAATATTAATCATAAAAATTGGATTCTTATTTTACACATTAATTAACACTAAAAAAAATTAGAAAAAAATCAACATTTATGTATATGAGATGAAACATATTACATACCTTAGGATCTGTGTCATACAAGTGTTCGACAAATTATTCATAACCTTTAAGTTCACTAGAAGCAATTTATCAGAGATAATATTTTCTCTTGATCCTTCATAAATTCATTTATTTTCCTTTTCTAATAGAGGTTCATCATGAATACCACCATTGTCCCCATCCTCATCCAGTTGAGTAAAAAAATCTTGGATCATTTGATTTATCCTATCATCTTCTTCCATAGGATCATTAACTTGATTTGTCCCATAATCTTCTTCCATGAGATCCTCATTTGCTTGATCATGTTCCTCAGCTTGTACAACATCATTTCTACTACTACTTGGTGCAATATTCTGCAAAACATTAGAGGGAAACTATAACTTTATAATTACAAACAATCATGCAAAATTAGTGTGTATAGAAAATATTCAAACAACACACACACACACACACACATAATGAACAACATAAAAACATATAATGAATATATAGCTAATTACCATGGGACAATATTCATTCGATCCACCATCAATGTGCCCATATTTCCTACAATGGTTTTTAGTTGTTGCTATTAAAATTCTTATGTGACATGTAGTGCAACATATTTTGCAAGGGAAATAATATCTACCATCACCCTTTTCACCCTCTTTAATTTTTTTCCCACCTCTAATATTGTGTGACATTCTTCCACACAAAAATACCCTTTCTGAATTGTCATTGTTATAGCAATATCGTCGCAACATCTCTAATTTTCAAACTATTTATAGATATTTTTTTTGTCACAAGAGCAAAGAAAGTTGATAAAGTCAATGTTGACTTTGTCAAACAATATAACGGTCAATGTTGAATTTTTAAAATAGTGTAACGGTCAATGGTTATGGTCTCTCTGGTGACGATAACCAAAGTTCATTGCAACAACAATGACAATGCACTATATTCACTCTCATCACTCTTGCGACGAACGTCTAGTTTCATCGTAAGACCAATGAATTCTGGATGGATTTATAAAAAAAATGAAAAATTGAACTCTTTATCTTGAATTTTGTGATGAAAGGGTACTTTTGTCACAAGTAGTCATCACAAATTTTTCAATATGTAGTAGTGGAGGATAGAGAATTAGGTTTCACTCACAATGAAATCAGAGTTTGCACATAATGCCTAGATGGTTGTGCATGTGGTTGTGATCTGTGAACAATATGTTGGTGCGCACAATTGTTGAATGCAATTTTGAATTACATCCATTTCTTAAGGTTGTATTAAAATATATTGTTGGTTATGTTGTTATAAGTTTCATGGTGTGTCTCAAGTTTGGAAAGAGTGCGTTACTCCAAGAGATACTGCGCAGATTTTCTTTAGAGTATATTATGCACAATATACTTCTAGAGTAACATTGGTCAGTGGTATGTTGGGAATGATGTTTGGTTGAATTAGTGCTCCTGAAGTTGAGGTTGTGTGATGTGGCTCAGCCTAGGGTGGCTGGGGACATTACACATCCCTATTGGTGCAACATACTTTTTTAAATTCTCTCTCCAAAATCTTGTTAAATTCTTGCATGGTACCGTTTTCTTGTGGATGTTGCAGGTTACTTTTTTTATGTTGAATCATGAACTCTCAGGTAAGAGTGGCTACATACTCATTTATTAAATGTTCACCTTGGTCACTGATCAAACTATGGGGACACCCAAACCGTTAATGATGTTCTAAAAAATAAACATGGTTTTCGTATCTGTAGAGAAATACCTAACTGGTTTTGCTTTAGCCCAACGAGTGAGATAGTTTGTAGCAGTGATGATATACATTTCATTCAAGTTCTTGGTTGGTATATTGATAGGTCCTATAAATTCAACTTCCCATTTCTAAAAATCTTGAATAAATCAAATAATATGTAAGTGTAACTCATCCCTCTGTAATGACTTACCAACCCTCTGACAAACATCACATTCTCTGGCATAATCCTTGGCATCTTTGAATACAGTTGGCCACCATAATCCAATTTGAAGTATCTTCTATGCAGTTTCTTTCCCACCAACATGTCCTCCTACAACTCCACTGTGACATTCCCATAAGATCTTGGGACGCTCATGGTCAATTATGTACCTTCTAAGGATGTTTTCCAACCCCAACTTATATAATTGTCTTGTGATAAATTGATAGTCTACAGCACTAACCACCAAGTGCTTCTTCCGAGTTGAAAAATATCCATCCAACATAGTACAAGTAGTCAGTAACAATGTGATATGAGAAATATAATCAGGGATAACCTCAATTTTAAAGAGATATGCATCTGGGAGATGGTCATCTACAACTCTGCCACTCTCTCCTGACTTCATATAGAATAAAATATCAATACCAACATTTAATTTTCTTGGCTTGATAATGACCATGAAGGAAAAATCCTGAAAAATAAACAACCACCTACAAATTCTCCCTTCTAACACAGTCTTATTGACCATATATTTAAGAGTTCAATGGTCAGTAAAGAATTTAAAATGACCTCCTAACAGATAGTGTCAAAACTTTTCCAAATCATAGACCATGGAAAAACCTTCTCTTTCATTGGTAGCATAGTTGCGCTCAGCGTAAGAAAGATTTATACTAGAAAAATAGATGGGATGATCCATATGTCCTTCACCAGGTTGCACAAGGATCGCACACAAAGAAATTCTAAAAGCATCGATGTGTACATGGAATTCCATCTTCCAATCAGGGTATATCATAATAGGTGTATTACTCAACTTTTCTTTCACAATGTTGAAATCTTGATCACACTCAGGTTTCCAGCTCAATACTTCATATTTCTTCAACAAATTCTCTAGTGGAATAGTTGTGCTTGTGTGAATTTTGATAAACCTACGATAATACCCAATATGACCCAAAGTTGATCTCAATTTATTAGCATTTGTAGGAGGAGGCATATTAGGAATCACAACAACCTTTGCAAGGTCAACCAAAACTCCTTCTCTGTATACAATATGTCCCAGAAGATTTTCAAAAGGCATGAAAAAGATACATTTCTTCAGGTTTAGAGAGATATGTAACTACCTGCAATGGTCAAACATTAATCATAGTAAACCTATGTTATCCTTCAATAAACTATACATTATCCAATCATCCATATACACCTTAAGGAACTTGTGAATAAAATCGTAGAATGAAACAATGACAATCCTAGAAAATGCATTTGAAGAATTCTTCAACCCAAAGGGCATGACATTATGAAAAAATGAACCCCACTTAGTAGTGAAAGTAGTCTTTCGTTTATCCTCTTCCGTAATTCTGACCTGATGATAACAAGATAACCCATTGGTAAAAGAATAAGATTCCTTTCTGGCCACTTGTTCAAGCACTTAATCACTAAATGGAGTAGGAAAATAATCTTGTATGAAATATTATTTCAAAATTTTGTAGTCCACACAAAATATTATACCATCTGTACCCTTTTTTCTCTGTATTACAATGGGACTAATCTACTCGGTCTCATTCACAGGGAAAATTAACTCAGTTGCAATGATTTTGTCGATCTCTTTCTTAACCTTTTTCTTGACTCTAGGATTTAGGAGATATGGTTTGTGTTTGACTATATTAGCATCAGGTTTTAATTATATCTTCATCTCTCCCAAATCTCCCTTAATCACCTTTATCTCTGAAAAAATATTAGGAAATAAATCATCGTGCTCCTGCAACATAGCCTATATCCCTTTCATAGTTTGCTCATCCCAATAGTCCCCTATAGATGCCACATTAGTGTTGAGGAAAAGGTATAGGAAACCTTACTCAAAGATTTTCAGATCTTGTTAGGCCAGGACAAGATAGTTGGGAATGTCACCCAAGGTTTATAGCCTCAAAAAATATCACTTAATCCATAGGTATTAAGTACAAGGGACCAAGGCTAGTCTTTATATATTATATATAACAGTGCAAAATAAATAAACTTAAGAAAAGGTTACATGAATTTGTACATAAATTACAAGAATGTGTACATGGAGATACAATCAAAGGAGTGAACCAGATCATTAAAACACATGTGTGAGATTGAAACAATAATCTAATTTTTATATTTATTTCATTATGAGATACAAAACTGAGTTCTCTTTACAAACCCCTGCGAGGGTAGGGATCAAAATTAGATTTAGAAGCCTTCTATGGGCTCCATAAAAAAAGACTCTGAAAACAAAAAGAAACTTGAAGTTAAATATCTGGATTATCTTTCCAAAAAAGTTTGTCACTTGAATCTCCAAGATATTCTTTATCATTAATGAAATCCAATTCATAAACAAACAAGAATACACATACTTCCAAAGATAGATCATACACCTTTAAAACAAGTTGTTGAAATATGTGATTCAGTTTTTGAATCCTGCTGCCTTCAATAAGACCTTTGTTAAGGTTCTAACCCGCACATAGGTAGATCAATGTATTCGGATGTAATAAATGTCAATATTAATAAGACCTTTCAATAAAATAGAATAAGGCAGATGTAAGAAGACCTAATAGAATCTTTCGCTTCTAGAAGGATCTTCCTCTAGATGCTT
>SNQJ01S0022835.1:21622-66709 GCA_010110895.2 Picea sitchensis
GAAGCGGATGGGTGACACATGTACAGGGAGGAATTTTTATGAATTAATTTGTTAAACTTTAAATAAAATGGGATTTGGGAAAGTAAGGGACTTTGAAACTCTATATATTGAAGGGAGGAGAAGGATGAATGATCTCTTCTGTTTGCGTAACGTTACACTGCAGAAATCTCTACTTCACTGAATTATCTTGTGGGAGTTGGGATATCTAGCTCAGTGAGGAGTGGTAGTTCGGCCTTGCGAGGCGAGCTGGGAGCTAGTTGATTCTATGGTTAGCGTGCATGGCCCCTTTGCGGCTTGGGGGGCTACGGGGGAAGAAGAGTACCCATAGCATTGGCTGGGAGGTACCGGTGAAGTCTCGTCAATCGGCAAGCGGGTGTTGCACAAAGCGAGTGGGACATCAACTCAGAGCACGTGATCAAGCAATGGTACACTTTCTTCATCTTGTATGGTAGATTGTAGTAGGAATATGCTTTAGATATACATGTTTAGTGAGTAAGTAAATCGATTGTCTAGCGTTCTAGTTGTAGACTAAATTTTCCTTAGCCTAGCTTGATGATTGATTTGCTCCCATGGCTTTCGATTCCCGACATGTCTTGATCGCCTTGGGTGTATTGATTTGTGAAATTTGTGGTTATTTTTCCCGGTGTCCCTAGCTCATCATTCCTCGCTTGAGCAGCTGGCCAGGAGCCTGATCTACGGTCGTCGCTTTAACGTTAATAGACCTATGGATCTCAACGCCCTTCTTTTATGTGCGTGGATGATGAGCGAAGGACGTTCCTGTCAGTCGTTTACCTCCATTCTTGTCCTTGGCTGATTGTTGATTTTGCTATCTGGAAAAGACCTCTGCATATGGATTATCTTGTGTCTTGGTTGGTTTTTCTCTGTGCCTTGATTGATAGCATCCCTGTGATCATTTCCATGACTTTTCCCATTGGATCCTTCTGTTTCTCTTACTATTGTCTGCATTGTATTGGTATTAAGGTAATGGAAAAATGAATCGATTCCCTGTCTGCTTTTTATATTTGGTGTTCTGGCAATGGAAAAATGAAATGAATTCATGCCTGCATTTTTTTATATTGGGTATTCTGGAAATGGAAAAACGAAATGATTTCATATCTCCATTTTTTTATATATTGGGTATTCTGGCAGTGGAAAAATGAAATGATTTCGTGTCTGCATTTCTTTTTTATATTGGGTATTCTGGCAATAGAAAAACGAAATGATTTAATGTCTTTATTTTTTTATATTTGGTATACTGACAATGGAAAAATAAAATGACCTCATGCCTGCATTTTTTTATATTGGGTATTCTGGCTATGGAAAAACGAAATGATTTCATGTCTGCATTTTTTTTATATATTGGGTATTCTGGCAATGAAAAAACGAAATGATTTCCTGTCTGCATTTTTTTATATTTGGTATTCTGGCAATGGAAAAATGAAATGATTTCATGGCTAAATTTTTATATTTGGCATTCCAGCAATGGAAAAACAATTAAATTTCTAAGTCTGCGTCTTGCACTAAAGAATTTATGTTTTTTTATTACCTCTTGCCTAGCAATTCGCCCCTCTCTGGATTGCATTTCGTTTTACTGCTAGGACGATTTTTTCCCTTCTTGAAGACTGAGTTAAACATTAAAAAATTAATTCTATTGGATTCTTGGGAATGCCGACATTTTGTCTTTTAAAATATGACTGATATGCGGTTGAATTACCCACGATTTTTGTCATTTAATTCGAGACTGAGATCGTTGTGGAATGCCCACGTTTTTGTATTTTAAGGGTTGACTAATATGTTGTTGATTTCCCATGATTTTTTCATTTATTCCATGACTGAGATTTCCTTAGAAGGCCCACACCTTTGACCTTTAAAAATTGACAGATATGTTGTTAATTGCCCACTATTTTGGGTCATTTAAATTCGTGTCTGAGTTTGTTGATTAAACGCCCACGTTTTGGCTATCAAAAAGATTGACTGACTCTGTTGTTAATGCCCACGTTTTTCTATTAAAACGATGGACTGAGTCGTTGTTAAATGCCCATGAATTGTCCTTAAATTATAGCCTGTGTTTGCTGAGGTATGGCATAGCATTTCTCCATTAATTGTGACTATGTCTTGCTGCTGGTGTGACCATGTTTTTGCCCCTTTAATTTGTTGACTGCGGTTCCTGGAATGGATACAAATTTGCCTTAAGTGTTCCCTGTGTGTTACTATATTATTTCCATATTAATTCCCAGGATAATTTGCTACAGTGAGTTATTGGACAACAATTTCCTTCTTATTGATTAATTGCCACAATGAGCTAAATGACTAACAGTCATGAAAATTGCCTAGTTATTGCGCTATTAATTGTTTGTTAACAGTTATGTCAATTGCCTTGTGAATTGCTATACTAATTGCCAAGTTAATTAACATGTTAATCGCCTCATCATGCTATATTACTTGTTAGGATAACAGTCATGTAAATCGCTGTGTTATTGCTAAATTAATTGTTATGTTGATTGTTATGTCAACTGCCTTGTTAATTGTGATATTAATTGTTAGGTAACAACTATGCTAATTGCCTTGTTAAATTGCTACAACGATGTTAATATTTAGCAGTTTCCTTCTCATTATTAATAAGATAGGTAGTATTGTTGGTTCGGTCAATATAGATAGACCACACATCGAGATTTAATTGTTCATAAGTGTTATAATGGTAGCATTCTACAATAAAATCGTTAATGTTGTTAATTAAGTTGATGGCTAGTTGGATGGAGATTTGGATTAATATTGAATTTCCCAATTAGACTGTGATTAATGATTAAATGAGTTTAGTAAGTATTGACCCAAGTAGAGGTTAAAATTGCTAAATTAAAATGTAGTTAATGATTAAATTGTGATGCATAATTGCCGAATTGATTCGTAGTTGATGTTTTTTTTTTTTTTACGTAAAAAAGGATAGAACCTATTATATTATCATTAGCAAGTTACAGTGACTATTTATGATGCCAGTTGTCCCACCTAAATAGGAAACCGAGACAGCTGGGCATCCTGTGCCATTTATTTCCCAGTAAACAAAACTATCAGAGTACCGTCCTGCCTGAAGGAAACCAGGACTTCCAGCCATTAAGTTTAAATTGTATGCCAAAAAACTAGTTGCAAAATAGATAAGATCTAATTGGGCGAAAGCCTGGTTCAGAAACAGAAAAAAAATTCTAACCAAGAACAACATTGAACCTCTTATCCGGTCAGCTCGTCCTCATCCTTGTTCTTTCGCCATCTTGCTGGAAACCCGTAAGCTTGCGTGCATGTAGGGCATTGTCGTTTAGGGAGAGTCCTGGAATGAGCCGCAAACAACATGTCGAGTCGGTGGTCGATGTGGGCGATGCAAAAGATTTGGTCCTCCAACAGGCTCCGCATATCGAATATTAGAGTGAGGTACCCTGAATTGGTGAAGGGGTGCTGGTCCTGCCAGTGGCCATCAACGAAGGCTGAGGGAATGGGCCCTGTTGCTCCCTCACTTGCATGTGCTGCGCAGTCATGATGTGCCGGTCGGTTAGAAAGTTGGGTCGCCGCCTCCATAGGTGCACCGGGGGGTGAGTCTTTGCTTCCCTTTGTGTAGGACAGGGTCTCTTCTTCAACGTAGAAGGTGGTAAAATTCTCCACTGGGCAATTTGCACTGGAGCCAAGCAGTTTGAAAGAAGGCAGAATCTTGTCATCAATGCTAAAATCAGTGGGTGGATTCCAATTTTCCGAGACTGTGAACATAGGGAGATTGGGATAACTTTGCATGGTGTCTTCCAAGGTGATTTCTTCCACGTACGCCATTGGAGGCGTTCGTGGTTTCCTACGCATTCGCAAGGATGCCATGGCTAATGCTTGCTCAAATTTCTTCTGTCTCTGGCGGCGAGATTTAGCTGTGTACCAAGCGACACCCCTGCGCGACTTACCTTGTGCTCTGGGAATGGTGGAGACCCTGGAGATGACTAAGGTCCCTTGCAGGTGGAGGGATCTTCTCCAGAGCTCTGGTGGGTCTGTAAACTGTCGCTCTGCTAAAATTAACTCTGCACTCGATGCTGCGATGGGCGAATATCACTCAAGTCTGCCAAGGCGGGTGATAAGGAGTAGGATGACAGCAACCGCCATGGCCATTAAGGCTTGCTTTCGAGTGCATTGGTGCACTGTACTAATCACTTGCGCGAAGGGGCTCATCGCCTGGATATGGATGCACGGATTCATGCTTGGTTAATGGCTGAGGGGATCGTCGCCCGTGGATGTATTAATGGTGCATCCCGACACTGTTCGGCATGGCTCCGCTCTGCAACGTGGCACCCCATTCGGGGGATTTGTAGCTGATGTTATTTAGATTGAATTTGATGATTTAATTGTGATGAAGAATTGCCGAACTGATTCATAAATGATTTTATTGATTGAATTTAATGACTAAGGTATAATGTAGAATGGTCGATTGGATTGTATTTAATGCTAATCTGATGTTAAGTTAAAGGCGGATTCATAATTTAGACTTGCTAAAACTAGATGGATAATCGATGCCAAGACAAATTGTAACTTGACGTGCCCCGTTAGAATGGAACCCATGTTAAATTAGAATGTAATCATGGATCGGTTGGCCTAGGTGATTGGTGGGGTCAGGGAAGATGTCATGTGGGTTGGCATCACCCCTTGTCTTCATTCTTTTGTGTCTTGTTGACCTTTCGTGTGGGGGTAGGTATAGTCTCCCAGTTAGTTTTTGGTTCCTAGTGCGTTAGAGTTTTGTAGAGTCCTTGGTCCGGATAGCTTATGTTTGTCCCAAGGTTATTGACGCGTATATCACCTGGGAATGACATGATTCTTGATGTGGGGATCATGGCGCGCCTTATGGGTTAGTGGAGAATGATATCTTGGTCAGATTCGGTGCCTACCATGTGAGTGTGGTTGAGCGTCGTATGTTGACTTGGGCTCATGCATTGGTTCGCATGCCTTTAGGTTCTATTCTTGTTTGTAAACGTTGTTATGTCAGGAAGGGGAAGTTGTCCCTTATCTTGTAGGCGTGTCTTGTTGCGTCGGGCAGTTAGTCGTTACTCTTGGTTATTTTGTGCCTATTTTTCCCGATTTCCCTTGTGCCTGTGCATGGTGTCGTAGTTTCCTATTTCTTGAGTTGTGTGCTTCTATTCTTTGTCTATGGTGTGGTCAAAATTTTGTCGTCGTTTCCTTCTTGCCCCTTAAATATTAAAAATAATAATAATAATAATAATTGGCTTCGCCCGTGGCCGTAACGCTGGGGACACCACACTTCTTCTTCATTGAACTCGACATCTGTATCATTATCCATTTCAGAAAGGATGTTGAAATGATTGACGATATCATCATCGTCATCAATGTCATTTTAGAGAATATTTTTATCGACATCATCATCAAGAACTGCATTGTCTCCTACGTCTGGATCATGATATTCTTCATCTTGTTCGTTTGTCGACCCTGCATGATATTTCGGCTCTGTCTGATCTGGAAAATCACCTTACTGATATTGAATATCATATTCTTCATGTACATGAGTATACTTACCTGGCATTCCTCTTGGATCATATCTAACAACAAATGACCAATCCCTCTCACCTGGAACATTTGAGTAAAAGACTTGTTCACATTGGCTTGGAAAAACATAGTGATCATGTCCTCTTTCAAACATCATTGTTTTAATCATGGAAAATTTGTTGGCATGTTGAATAAAAGTTATTTCCTCATCGCGTTCATGCATTTGTAACCTATACCATTTGACGTCGAACATAACTTATTTGAACGAATTAAAGTCACACTCAAGTATGTCATTCAGATACCCGTAGTATTTATTTTCATATTCTCGAGGATTTTTTCCATTCCTAGAGGAAACATTAGTGACTTGGAATACTATAGTTATCCCACTATCAGGATTTTTCATGGTTTCATCCACTGTTTGATGCGAAATTTACGACCATTGTACCACATAGCCTTGTGGTGTTTCAACTGCAATATGCCATAAATGTAAAATATGCATTGTCAATTAATAAATTAACATATTTATATCACTTGGAAAGTATTTGAAAAATATATAAGTACACATGTAGTCACAATAATATAATATAAAATAACTGAATAAAATGGGTGAATTTGCTTGCCTGTCCATCTTTCAAACCATATGTTAAATCAATTTCCCTTTGCATAACATTGTCATCTCTGTTACGACAAGCTTCTCTGACCAATTCAGACAGTCGTTTCCATGATAACCTACCGCCATGATTTTTTTTACATCTTTCAATCCATACATTAATCCAATCAAGATTGTTTGCAATGTATAAATGCAGTGCATCCCAATCTTGAGAAACTAAATCGAAAAATTATAATTCACCAATATTAAATATTAGTTATAACATCCATGGTAAATATTAATAATTTATGAAATAACATATATTAATATATGAATGAGTATGATCATATACAAAAACAAAAAAAAAAAAAAATATGTATTAATATAAATCTCCAAAATTATTAATATATTACCTCTCATTTTTTTCATTCTACCTTTCCCCAACATGTGCTCCTGATATTCAGTTTTTTTGATGTAGTTCACATCCCAAATGAAATCCACTGAATGCATAGTTGGTGTTGCTAATTTAGGAAGATACTGTTAATATACACCATGGATTGATATACCATATATAGCTCCACCATAGAACCCTCAGGACGTGCTCTTTTTCTAACCAAATCCTTCAATGGTTTCAAGTGCCTCTCCACCATCCACATTGACCTTATGTGTACAGGTCAACAAATTTCAATCCCCTCAACTTGGTGTATGAGGTAGTGTTCTTGTGCATTGAAAAATGTTGGAGGTATATACTTTTGCATTTCACTCATTAGTCGAGGGATTTCTCTCTTCCAATACTTTATATCACCTTCATGGATTTGTTTCAATGACAACCATCTACATGATATCATGACACAATAAAATAACATGTTTCAACATAACATAATATAATATATTACATTACAAGTAAAACACGTGTCATTAAGTACAACAACAAATTGAAAGAACATTTTTCATATAAAGCACAACTAGTTACCTCATGTATTTGCCAAGATCATATATAACTTGTTTGACGTTGTTGTCAAAGTCATTTGGGAGAGATAGTAGTAGAACATATTGCAACAAAAACATGAATCATTATTTGTTTCGAACAAAGTAGAAAAATAAAAATAAAAAAACTAAAAATATGTATAAGGCCAATATATAAATATGTATACCAAAATTATTACCTTAATGAAGGTATGTCAATCATGTATTTTTATCCCACCAAATTCACCTTTCTTCCTTAAGATATTATTTATGTTTGAAGCAAAACCCATGGGAAATTTAATTCTTGAATGACCTCTTTTACATCATTGCTTTGTTGCTCTGTTAATAACCATGGAAGGTTATTTCGGTCTCCATCTCTATTTTATCAAATCACACTTTGCATTGCATGATTGCCTTCTTGAATGTCAATACAAATTTTGACAATTTTTTCTTTATCCCTCCTACCATCTATGATTCGCCATAACGTTTCTGTCACATTCTTCCCGATATGCATTGTATCAAACAAGTGGCTATTTCTAGCTCCTCATAGTAGGGAAACCTCATGAATTGAGTGGGATACCATTTCATTCCTTGTGGAAGCCCATTATTAATACCTTCATGAAGACGACCTTCATGAAGTATAAAAGAAATGACAACAATAATTATCAAATATGGTAAAATAATTCAATGATTAAAATAAAAATTCAAAACATTACATATACAATAAATAAATAAATTGCATACCATGATGATTTCTATTATATTCCAATCTCCATAGGTGAGGTGTCATTCTTCGTGGTTTTAAACTAGTCTCTTCTTTCCCATTGAAAAGATGGTTTTCAGTAGTACGATACCTATGGTTCTTAGGGAGGAGGTTCCTATACTTATTAAACACCACATTTCCTAAACGTTTTGAATGATGATACTTCATCTTAGGACCACAAACTAGACATGCAAATTTACCCTTTGTTTGAAGACATGCAACAGATGGATTAATGCCAATTATATGATGATATTTAAAAAAAATTAAACATGTAGCATGATATATTTAAAACATTATATAGTATTAAAGAGAAATAGAATGCTACATACCAAAACAATGTGTTGGTCCCGGGGCATCATGAATTGTCCATAAAAGTATTCCACGAAATTTCATTTTCTCCTCTCCAATTGGTTTACAGATGTCATACATAGTGATGCCAACCCATAAATTTAGTAGTTCATCAATAAAAGGATCAATATATACATTCATATATTTAACTTGGTACTTACCTAATTGTTTGAAATTACACATAATTACTATAACCATGATATGTATATATAAGTAAATAAATAAACAAAAGATATTATGCAAAAAACTAAACAAATGAAAATGTTACATTCAAAAAATTAATGTAAACAAATACCTGGAACAATCATTGTCAACATTATGTTCTCCCTCTTTATTGACATCTAAGGAGGAATGTTATTGTTGATAAAAAAAATATGACACACTGAGTAAATAGACCTAAGCTCTCTAGATGAATTAACATTGTCAGCTGCCAATGAAATCCTAACATTATGAGGTTCATCTTTGAAATGTACCCATTTTTCCTCAATTTCCCTAAATGCATAACCATCGATAGGAATTCGAAGAACACCATCTCCACTTTTGTTACGTGCATGGTAATCCATAAATTTTGATATTATTTCACACTTGAACAATCGTTGCAAACGTGGAATTATGGGAATATGGAAAAGAACTTTTTGAGACATCCTTTTTGTTACTTGATCGGTTCGATATCTACTGAGAAGACATTGTGGGTATTCTGTTTTTGAAGCATGTTGTCCATAATATATAATATGATCATTAGGACATGCATCTATAGTTTGATAATCCACTCCAATGTCTTTCATAATGGAATTCAAATCTCAATATGTGCGAGGTAAAATATTTGACAATGGTAACAAAAATTCACCTAACAATCTACAACATAAGAAATAACTAGTTAATGTAATGAATATTAATCATAAAAAATGGATTCTTATTTTACAAATTAATTAACACTAAAAAAAATTAGAAAAAAATCAGCATTTATGTATATGAGATGAAACATATTACATACCTTAGGATTTGTGTCATACAAGTGTTCGACAAATTATTCATAACCTTTAAGTTCACTAGAAGCAATGTATCAGAGATAAGATTTTCTCTTGATCCTTCATAAATTTGTTTATTTGCCTTTTTTAATAGAAGTTCATCATGAATACCATCATTGTCCCCATCCTCATCCGGTTGAGTAAACAAATCTTGGATCATTTGATTTATCCCATCATCTTCTTCCATGGGATCATTAACTTGATTTGTCCCATAATCTTCTTCCATGATATCCTCATTTGCTTGATCATGTTCCTCAGCTTGTACAACATCATTTCTACTACTACTTGGTGCAATATTCTGCAAAACGTTAGAGGGAAACTCTAACTTTATAATTACAAACAATCATGCAAAATTAGTGTGTATAGAAAATATTCAAATAATACACACACACACACACACACACACAATGAACAACATAAAAACAGATAATGAATATATAGCTAATTACCACGGGACGATATTCGTTCAATCCACCATCAATGTGCCCATATTTCCTACAATGGTTTTTAGCTATTGCTATTAAAATTCTTATGGGACATGTAGTGCAACATCTTTTGCAAGGGAAATAACATCTACCATCACCCTTTTCACCCTCTTTAATTTTTTTCCCACCTCTAATATTATGCGACATTCTTCTGCACAAAAATACCCTTTCTGAACCATCATTGTTATCGCAAGATTGTCGCAACATCTCTAATTTTCAAAATATTTATAGACATTTTTTTCGTCAAAAGAGCAAAGAAAGTTGATCAAGTCAATGTTGACTTTGTCAAACAGTATAACGGTCAATGGTTACGGTCTCTCTTGTGACGATAACCAAAGTTCATCGCAAGAGAAATGACAGTGCATTATATTTACTCTCATTGCTCTTGCGACGAACATCTGGTTTCATCATAAGAGCAATGAATTCTGGATGGATTTATAAAAAAAATGAAAAATTGAACTCTTTATCTTGAGTTTTGTGACGAAAGGGTACTTTCATTGCAAGTAGTTATCACAAATTTTTCAATATGTAGTAGTGGAGGATAGAGAATTAGATTTCACTCACAATGAAATTGGATTTTGCACATAATGCCTAGATGGTTGTGCATGCGGTTGTGATGTGTGAACAATATGTTGGTGCACACAATTGTTGCATGCAATTTTGAATTACATCCATTGCTTCAGGTTGTATTAAAAGATATTGTTGGTTATGTTGTTATAAGTTGCATGGTGCATCTCAAGTTTGGAAAGAGCGTGTTACTCCAAGAGATACTGCGCAGATTTTCTTTAGAGTATATTATGCGCAGTATACTTCTAGAGTAACATTGGTCAGTGGTATGTTGGGAATGATGTTTGGTTGAATTAGTTATCCTGAAGTTGAGGTTGTGTGACGTGGCTCAGCTTTGGGTGGTTGGGGACATTACACATCCCTATTGGTGCAACATACTTTTTAAAATTCTCTCTCCAAAATCTTGTTAAATTCTTGCACGGTACCATTTTCTTGTGGATGATGCGGGTTACTTTTTTGATGTTGAATCATGAACTCTCAGGTAAGAGTGGCTACATACTCATTTCTTAAATGTGCACCTTGGTCATAGATCAAACTATGGGGACACCCAAACCGTTAATGATGTTCTAAAAAATAAGCATGGTTTCTGTATCTGTAGAGAAATACCTAACTGGTTTTTCTTCAGCCCAACGAGTGATATAGTCTGTAGTAGTGATGATATACATTTCATTCAAGTGCTTGGTTGGTATATTGATAGGTCCTATAAATTCAACTTCCCATTTCTAAAAATCTTGAAGAAATCAAACAATATCTAAGTGTGACTCATCCCTCTGTAACGACTTACTGACCCTCTGACAAACATCACATTCTCTGGCATAATCCTTGGCATATTTGAATACAGTTGGCCACCATAATCCATTTTGAAGTATCTTTTATGCAGTTTCTTTCCCACCAACATGTCCTCCTACAACTCCACTGTGACATTCCCATAAGATCTTGGGCCGCTCATGGTCAATTATGTACCTTCTAAGGATGTTTTCCAACCCCAACTTATATAATTGTCCTGTGATCAATTGATAGTCTGCAACACTAACCACCAAGTGCTTCTTCTGAGTTGAAAAATATCCATCTGAGATAGTACAAGTAGTCAATAACAATGTGATATGAGAAATATAATCAGGGATAACCTCAATTTTAAAGAGATCTGCGTCTGGGAGATCGTCATCTACAACTTTGCCACTCTCTCTTGACTTCATATAGAATAAAATATCAATACCAACATTTAATTTTCTTGGCTTGATAATGACCGTGAAGGAAAAATCCTGAAAAATAAACAACCACCTACAAATTCTCCCTTCTAAAACAGTCTTATTGACCATATATTTAATAGTTCAATGGTCAGTAAATAATTTAAAATGACCTCCTAACAGATAGTGTCAAAAATTTTCCAAATCATATACCATGGAAAAAACTTATCTTTCATTGGTAGCGTAGTTGCACTCAACGTAAGAAAGATTTATACTAGAAAAATAGATGGGATGATCCATATGTCCTTCACCAGGTTGCACAAGGATCGCACACAAAGAAATTCCAGAAGCATTGATGTGTGCATGGAATTCCATCTTCCAATCAGGGTATATCATAATAGGTGTAGTACTCAACTTTTCTTTCACAATGTTGAAATCTTGATCACACTTGGGTTTCCAACTCAATACTTCATATTTCTTCAACACATTCTCTAGTGGAATAGTTGTTCTTGTGTAAATTTTGATAAAACTACGATAATACCCAATATGACCCAAATTTGATTGAAATTTCTCAGCATTTGTAGGAGGAGGCATATTAAGAATCACAACAACCTTTGCAAGGTCAACCAAAACTCCTTCTCTGTATACAATATGTCCCAGAAGATTTCCAAAAGGCATGAAAAAGATACATTTCTTCAAGTTTAGAGAGATATGTTACTACATTCAATGGTCCAACATTAATCGTAGTAAACCTATGTTCTCCTTCAATAGACTATGCATTATCCAATCATCCGTATACACCTTAAGAAACTTGTGAATAAAAACGTAGAATGAAACAATGACAATCCTAGAAAATACATCTAAAGAATTCTTCAACCCAAAGGGCATGACATTATAAAAAAATGAACCCCACTTAGTGGTGAAAGTAGTATTTCATTTATCCTCTTCCGCAATTCTGACCTGATGATAACTAGATAACCCATTGGTAAAAGAATAATATTCCTTTCTTGCCACTTGTTCAAGCACTTCATCACTAAATGGAGTAGGAAAAGAATCATGTATGAAAGATTATTTCAAAATTTTGTAGTCCACATAAAATATTATACCATCAGTACCCTTTTTTCTCTGTATTACAATGGGACTAATCTACTCGGTCTCATTCACAGGAAAAATAACTCAGTTGCAATGATTTTGTCTATCTCTTTCTTAACCTTTTTATTGACTCTAGGATTTAGGAGATATGGTTTGTGTTCGACTAGATTAGCATCAGGTTTTAATTATATCTTCATCTCTCCCAAATCTCCCTTAATCCCCTTTATCTTTGAAAAAATCTTAGGAAATAAATCATCGTTCTCCTGCAACATAGCCTATATCCCTATCATAGTTTGTTCATCCCAATAGTCCCCTATAGATTCCACATTAGTGTTGAGGAAAATGTATAGGAAACCTTACGCAAACATTTTTAGATCTTGTCGGGCTAGGACAAGATAGTTGGGAATGTCACCCAGGGTTTATAGCCTCAAAAAATATCGCTTAATCCATAGGTATTAAGTACAAGGAACCAAGTCTGGTCTTTATATATTATATATAACAATGCAAAATAAATAAACTTAATAAAAGGTTACATGAATCTGTACATAAATTACAAGAATGTATACATGGAGATACAAGCAAAGGAGTGAACCAGATCATTAAAACACATGTGTGAGATTGAAACAATAATCTGATTTTTATATTTATTTCATTATGAGATACAAATTTGAGTTCTCTTTACAAACCCCTGCGAGGGTAGGGATCAAAATCAGATTTAGAAGCCTTCTATGGGATCCATAAAAAAAGACTCTGAAAACAAAAAGAAAATTGAAGCTAAATATCTGGATTATCTTGCCAAAACAATTTGTCACTTGAATCTCCAAGATATTCTTTATCATTCATGAAATCCAATTCATAAACAAACAAGAATACACAGGCTTCCAAAGATAAACCATACACCTTTAAAACAAGTTGAAATATGTGATTCATTTTTTGAATCATGTTGCCTTCAATAAGACCTCGGTATCATCAAGAGTGTTAATCCTTCTAGTAAACACAGAATGAATGAAAATTGAAAGTATCTCACTAGTATAGAGCAAACCTTATGGTTGTAGTTCTCTTTCTATTCTCTTCCCCTTTGTCTCTTCATCTCATTGAGATTTTATTCCTTCTCAATAAGTTATGGTAGTTCAACTTACTATCTTTAGTTAAGCCAAATTAGCTTAACTAATTAGTTGAGACAAATAATAATAGTATATATAAATAAGGGTCTAATTAAATAATAACTAAATAGGTGGGACCCCTTGTGACTCCCAATTATTTCTTTTAATAATCATCAAACATAGAATATAAAACTCAATCATTTGATTCAAATATCCTCCTTGTAACTCTCGTGCTCGTATTTATAATAAAATATTTAAATATCAACAAAATATAATATGACCATATCCAAAAATAGTGTTATATCCATATTGTCCAAAAAAACTTTCTAAATATATGCTTGTTGGTCGAAATATTGTCAATGTGAAAGGACTCTCTTCAACATAAGAAATTAACATTTAAACATAATAAAAAACCATATTTACTATGAGAGGCATTTGGCTTCTTTTCATTAATGTCCCCTTTTGATATTTTTGTGGCAGCCTTAGGCTGATTGGAACCTTGAGGTTGAATTGCACTGATAACATGAGAACAATCATCTTTAAGATGGAGGAGGGAGGACAAAGATTCAGAGGAATCTTTGGAATATGTGGAGGCAATGGCCATCCCTTTTCCTTTATCCGACACACTCTTGGAACATCGTTTTTTAACCTCTTACTATCATGAGATGACTGCAAAGGTGAGACAATATGATCAACTTGGGAAATTTGATTCTTTGGTAGTGGCGGAGGGGGTAATGGAAAGGAAGCAGTAGGATAACCGTGGTTATGAATAGCAGGCTGGTGGAAAATTTCTTGTGAACCATCATCGGTAGGTGGTTTTGGTTGCATTGATACATGAGGAGGAACTTGAATACCAGAAACATTTTGATGTGCTTGGAAGGGAGGTATTTCACATCAGGGCTGGAGGATCCCATGGCCAAATGGGTTGAAGAAACCATCTTGAAAAATATGATTCAATTCTTGTGGATCAGAATCAAAATGTATGGAAAATTGAGGTATTCTATGACCTCTTCATCAATTTCAACTACCTCTATTGCCTCTGTTTCCTCTTCCATTACTTCCTCTGCTAAATAAACTCATTACGAAGAAATGTTCCAATTATTTATGAAAACTCTTGGAATTCCATGCATCAATACCCTACCTAAATAAAATCAAAGGTTGGTTCTATTACTCACAACAAAAACACATGCAATCCATCCATTCATCATACTACTCAAATCAATAATTAATTGATATTGAACAAGGAATGATAGGGCTACTGGGAAGATGAGGGTCTTATAATGAGAGAAAAGTGATAGCATGGATGGGAACCACCAGCGGATACTGTTCAAGCAACCACAGATGCAACTACCATAAAAAAAATATTTCCATTTCCAAATTTCAAATGCCAGTCACTTCCTTTTCCTTTTTATTACATCTTTTAAAATGCAATTCATAATCACAGAACAGGGAATTAAAATGAACTTGGGAAGATGGTGGGATTGTAAGGAGAGAAAAGTGGTATAATGAATGGGAAATGAGACGGATATTGTTCCATTATATAAAATAACATTTTTTCTTTAAAATGTCATACCTTCGATTGCCAAAAAAAAACATTTTTAACTGTAGGCAATCTCAGGGTTCACGACACAACAACTTCCATATCAAACCCAAAGCAGAACTCCAGGATTTTCAAACTCACCCATTTAACTTCCACCTTTTCTGCATACATGTTTGGTCAAACAACAACACAATTTATAGACAAACTGCTCATAATTCCAAATAACAATGACCATATCTAGATCGCTTAGAAGAAACATGGGGAGGCCAAGGAAAAGAACATGCCATCAACCTTAATCATTTATATCAAACCAATTTTAATTGTTGCACAATGGACTCAGTTTGAGACCTTCTATTTATTAGCTGGTTACCATTTATTTTTATCAAAAATCAAACGACTCCAAACATCACCGAGCCAAAAACATTATAACCAATTTCTTCCCACTGTACAATTTTATTTTTTTTGCACAGTTCTTTTTATATGATAGACTATCAACAAAATTATTCCAACAATTAAAGCCATAACACATCAAGCACACAATGGAGTGTAACATAATCCAACAACTCTTCAACATACAAGGGTGGTATCACAACTTTCATTGATTTCTATGTGTCAAGATGGGTTTGAAACCCTGATGGTATTTTATTTATTCACTATACAACCTTCAAAATCGACCAAAACACCCATAGATAGTTAACCAACGAACCGAGATTCAATGCAAGTAAAAAATCTCTCTACTGTCAGGTCAAATCATAACCATTTCAAAACCCAAGTTCGAGTTTACAACAGTCATGACAAGGAAGAACGGGGTCTGAATGGTCAGGTGGGTGAGACAATTCTGCAAGTGGGGTTTCTAAAATGAAACCAAAACCTCCATCATTTTTACAACAAATTTTGAGACAGTCGCTTCCAAGGTGGTCGTAAGGAAAAAAACCGACTTTGCATACATTCAAAAATCATGGAATGGTACCTCGACAGGTCCACAAGCCTCTCATGGATTGAGAAGGAGGTAAGAATAACCACATTAAAGAACCCAGAACTCGACTGTCTCTCTTATTTTACCATAAAAACCCTCCAGGATTCTACCATGAGACATGGGTGGAAACAAAACAAAATTTCCATAAATTCTATCAACAATAAGGAGCAATAATAACCATTCATCCACCCCAGGCACAACCATAACCAAATAACCTCAACATGAAGGAGCATTAAACAAATTCCAACTTGCAATATTCAAAATGCCAACCAAAATCATTTGCACAGATAGAGAATGCATTCAACCACTGTATCTTTTAGAAAGCAAACACCCTGTATACGAATTAGAAGATCCAACATAGAGATTTTATCCAGAGCGCGGTTACAATGATGAATGGAAGGGAGAGAATCACCATACTTGTGAGGAAAGTGCCAAAAAAACCAAAAGACCACCATTTTTCTCCCAACGACCAAGCGAAATGGAGGTAAACTAACCAGAGAAACCAAAAATGCACAACAAAGTGAGGGGGGTGAGCTCAAGGTGGGGTAAGAATGGCATGCAGTGAATGCACGTCGCTTCTCCACCCTCTCATTAATTTTTATCAAGCATATCTAGTATGGAGCGCATCCAAACCTTCATTCAACACATTAATCAACCATATTCAAATACAACATCTCACTTCCACTTTGCCAATTTGAAATGAAAACCCCCCTACACCATAGTTTTTATACCAGCACCATAACATAATATGTCACATTTTCACTTCTAACAAGTTCCAATTTGAAAAGATCGAATTGACCTCAAAACAATTTCATAAACCATAAATATTGTCTACCGAATGTTAAGAACCTGAATAGATCTACAAATATAATCACCACAAATACTGAATACACAATAGATCCATAGAGAAATATAGAAGAACAATATGAAAAATCTATTTTATTACTATCAAACCCTTGAGGTGGGGAAACACCATACAATGGATCCTATTATGGAATGGATCCTCTCCTGTTCACTTGCCTCTTCGAGGGGGCATCCTCTTATTGAGCTACCGTTCCAAATACAATACTTCTCTTCATATCCCATTACATTGCTTGAACCTCTTTATATAGTGCTACCATCACCTAAGAACATTCTAGAGGAGGAATCTTATAGAAGTAGAACCTTCTAAGAAGTCCTCTTACATTTATTATATCTAATTACCCATTTATTATATCTAACTACCATAGTGGGCCTTATTTAATAATATAGTGGACCTAGTCCACCTTAGATTGAATGGCCTCCACTATTATTAATGTGGGCCCTCTGGGCCCCCACTACTACCTCTCCAGCTACCTAACATTCCATCCCCCTTATGAAAGCATTGTCCTCAACGCTTGATGTACATCCATATACCAGGGTCCCATGGATGATTGTGGACCATAATGTTGAAGAAGACTGGAGAGCCAAGGTCCCATGTAGAAAGGAAAGACACCATGTTGAAGTATTCCAACCACCATTGTAATCCCGAGTCCCATGTCCAAGTGCTCATGTGAACTCCCCGTGGAATATTTTGGAACCCAATAACCAACTCAAAATGATGCTCCAAAGACTGACATGTGTCATGTGGATCCAAATAAGAAGATAAATCCACATAGTGGAAAAGGGTCATAGCAGAATCTCAAATGAATAATACCGCTGTAGAATATGCATGATGGACACTCATAATAATCATTGGATCTCTATTTGTCATATTGATTCTCTCTATAGAAGGTGGATTAGAGTCATCAAATAAAATATGAAAGTGATTGTCATCCCAAAAATGAAAACTATCCATATACCAATCATCACATCGGCCTAAAAATCATACCAAGCATATATTTCTTGATTATATTCATCCCTGATGTCCTCCATAAGAAATCTCTCCTACATATTATCCAATGAATCTTGAATACTATGAAAACTATCATTGAGACCATCTGCAAGGTCATGCAATCTAGCATACAATGTGTCATACAATTGGGATTTGAATGTTTCAGTAATTTGTAGAATTTCTTTGAGGGTTTGAGAGGAAATAACCATATGAGCACCGTATGAAATCTTTGGTCCCGCATCCATAATGAGAAAACCCCAAAAAAAGAACAATAAGTTATGGCAGAAAATCGCATCTTTTTCTGGAAAAACCCTAAAAAACCATTGAATTTAAAATGCTCATAACTTCACTTCTCGGACTCTGTTTCGGCTGATTTTTTTTTTGAAATTGGGTGAAATTGTGAGAGGAACTCAGATATGTAATTTTTTTTAGACAAATTAGGCCTCCATTTTCTACATAAATAAAAAATAAAATTCACGTCGTCGTCCGCGGAAAAAACCTGAAAATTGCAGATTTTAAAACTTCAATATCTTGACTTCCCGGACTCTATTTCAGACGATTTGTTTTTTCAAATTGGGTTTTTTTCTGAGAGAAACTCAGATATAAAACCTGTTTCTGTAAATTTTTCACATATATATACCAAAAATTTTCGAAACTTTGTGGCCCTCTTTTTTCTTCTCCGAAAAACAAAACTGCAAAAATAAAAAATATTTGCCCACAATGTCTGCCAAGGAAATTTCTCTGATACCACTTGTTAAGAACCTAAATATATATACAAATATAATAACCACAAATACTGAATACACAAATGATCCAAAGAACAATATGCAAAATCTCTTTTATTACTATCAAACCCTTGAGGTAGGGAAACACCATATAATGGATCCTAATATTGAAGGGATCCTCTCATGTTCGCTTTCCTCTTCGAGGGGGAATCCTCCTATTGAGCTACCACTTCAAATACAATACTTCTCTTCATATCTCATTACATTGCTTTAACCTCTTTATATAGTGCTACCATCACCTAAGAACATTCTAGAGGAGGAATCTTATAGAAGTAGAACCTTCTAAGAAGTTCTCTTACATTTATTATATCTAACTAACATAGTGGACCTTATTTAATAATATAGTCGACCTAGTCCACCTTACATTGAATGGCCTCCACTATTATCACTATGGGTCCTCTGGGCCCCCACTACTACCTCTCTAGCTACCTAACACCAAACATAACCAATACCATGAAAACAATATGTCATGAACGCAATATATCATAACCGATGTGTCTGTGAGTTGAAGTTCAAATTTTAACCATATGCCAAATTAGATGTATAGAAATAATAAAAAAAGTTCTTGTCACTTCAAAATTTCTTTTGACTTTTAAATTTCCGTCCCTTATCATCATTGATTGCATGTGAAAAAGTTTTCGAACTCTTGTGTTTTTCTCAAATTGTAAAATTGTTTCGTAAATTTGTCATGAGAACAATTCATAGAAGCGTTTTTTTTTCACCATGATTTAAACAAGGGGGTCCCACCTATATAGTATATTATTAATATATATGTATATAAATAATAAGGCATTGCAACCCATTTATAGGCAAGGGTATTACATTGCGCTTCTAGGCGTCAACAAACTGGCGACTCCACAGGGAAATCTATTTCTAATAGATTCAGAACTCAATATGTCTAGTTTTATAGACCGATAGAAGTAGATGATAGAAACACTGTTGAAAAGAATAGTTATGCAGCAGGGGGAAAAACATGGTTTAAGGGAAATAATGAGATGGGATTTTGGGAATAACTTATGAAAAGTGGTACGCATGAGGGGTTTTGGTCATGTTTGCGTAACATTCGAACAATATGTAACATATAATGCTTCTTAATGTTTCAAAGAGAATGTTTCTGATATTCTCTTGGATCTCGGGATGGAGGGAAGAAAGGGATAGCAAAAATAGGGAAGAAGACAAATCAATTATCCTACAACAGTGTTGAAAGAAAAAAAAAATTGAGCGATGTCTGAAAGGAGGACATTGTGACAACTATGTGTATATTATTTTCCATTGATAAACAATATTTACAGAATGAAATTATTATGGAAAAACTGATGCATACTTTATTTCTTATAATTATAAAAAACAAAACAGAAATTAAAAACTCAACAAACCAGAGTAAAAAGAAAACAGTAAAAAAAAAACACTATATACAACAGTCATTGTTTTACAAGCATTTAACGATCAAGCTAGTTCCACATAATGTTTCAAGTGGGAACAATTAGTACTTTAAGAGAACAACTGCTCTTCCAAATCCTTTAGGAGGTATGGGTTTGCACCTAGGATAAAAGTGTTTTTGAAAGGACCTAGCCATAGTTTTTGGAACTTAGAGTGTGTTCCTCTCTCAGCATGGGTTGAGTCCCGTAGTAGGACTTTCTCATCAATATTGAATTCAACAAATTTTTCTCATCTGTTAAAACACTTTTTCACAGTTTGTTTCCTTCTTTTTATGTTCTCCAAGGAAAATTTCATTTGTTCTTTTAGGGCCAATTATGCATTTATCCTTTGCGGAACATTGAAAGAATTTAATTCTTTGATCTGTAACATCGGCCATAAGGAGGAAATCTCCAACTCAATAGGAAGAATAACCACTTGGCCATATACGATATGAAAAGGAGTAAATCATGTTCTTTCTTTTGTGGTTGTGCAATCTTCCCAGAGAGCGTAAGTGAGAAGTGTATTCCACTAGCGAGGTTTATCTTCCATGATCCTCTTCATGATCATAACCAGATTCTTATTAGTGGAATCAGATTGCCCATTTCCCAGAGAGTAATAATAAAATGAAGTGAATTGTTTGACCCCTAACATAGCCATAAATTGAGTGAATTTTGCAGAAATGAAGGTTGGGCCATTGTTTGTAATGATCTCTAATGGAATTCCAAATATGGAGAATATATTAGTTTCTAGGAAAAAAAATTCATTCTCATCTTGTTCATGCCTAAGAGGGATAGCCTCAGTCCACTTAGTAAAGTAATCGGTGGCTGTCAAAATAAAGATATTCCCTGCGGAAGACGAAGGATTGATAGGACCAATAAATTCTAGGCCCAATTTAGAAAAAGGGAAATCCAAGAGGATAGGTTGTAAGGGCATGGAAGAAAGGCGTTCTTTCCCAGCGAATTTTTTGTACTTGTCGCCAGATCGTGCAAATTTATAAGAATCTTGAAATAGCGAAGGCTAATAGTAACCATTTATTATGGTTTTAAAGGAAATAACTTTAGCAGAAAAATGTCCACCAATGTGAATGACAGAAACTAATGATCCATGAATTTCATGTAACAATTTATGTGCTTCTTCATCATTCACACATCGAAGTAATAAACCATAAGCACATCTTCTAAACAAAAAGTATCCTAAAATGATATACTTGGAATCTTCCAGGCGAAGTCTCCTTCTCTAATGAGGATCCATCTCATCCAAACACTTTTGATACTACAAATAATACACTATATTGTTTTACCAAGTATGTTCGGATATAGCAAGATTTTGATCCTCAATATAAAAAAAAGCTGAAAGAGAATTATCTTGATCGTCAAGTTCTTCACTTGGTTCAGGGTGTTGAGCTAAGTGAAGGGATAAGTCTCGTCCCTTGATCGTCTATGAAGTCATGATCGTTAAATCATGCTCCTGAATTTTGGCAAGCCAATGTGAAATTTTTCCTAAAAGATAAGTTTGTGAAAGTAGAAACTTGACAATGGCCAAAGGGACTTTTACCTGCGTATATTTTCCTAAAACAAAATGGAGAAATGTTTTTATAGCCTTAACAAGAGAAAAAGCATGTTTCTTAATATAAGTTTATTTGATTTCATCATCTAATAAACTCTAGATCATGTAAGCTACAGGTTTTTCATTTTTTTGGTCATCACTTTGTAAGAGGATAACAAAAATCACTTCCTCGGTGGAATTTGTATATATGATAAAATATTTCTCAAAATTTGGTTTCTCCAAAACCGGTGCAAAACTGATTGCTTTCTTAATCCTAAGGAAATCATTTTCGACGTCATCTATCCAATAAAAACAATTATATTTCTTTAGAAGATTATGAATTCGTTTAACCATGACAACAAAATTAGGAACAAACCTACAGACAAAATTAATAATGCCCAAGAAAGCCTGAACTTATTTATTGGAAGTGGGGAAAGGAAGGTTTAGAATCGCAGTAATCCTTTTAAGATCAATGATTATTCCTAAATAAGAAACAATATTACCAAGGAGCTTGCCCTTCGTGACACCAAAAATAGATCTGGAAGGATTTAAATAAATGCCAAATTTTCTGCAACGCATGAGAACTTTTCTAAGATGACCAAAATGGTCCAACCAGTTCTTAGAATAAACAGTCAAATCATCAAGATAAACTTGGATAATTTTACCGATCAGATCGTCAAAAGATATTTGCATATCTCTTTGAAAAGTGGCACCTAAATTATACAATCCAAAAGGCATGCTCTCATAAGCAAATGTTCCCCAACGTGTAGTAAAAGTGGTTTTATACCTATCAGTCCTTTTTACCTTGATTTGATTATACCCAGAAAATCCATCAAGTAAGGACATCATTTGTGACCCTGTAACCTATTATAAAATCATCTCCATATTAGGGAGAGTAAAATGGTATTTGACACTCACTCTATTCAATGCGTGAAAATAGACACATAATCTGATCTGACCAGTAATCTTCCGAACAAGGACCAGATTTGAAACCCACTCAGAATACTTAATTGGAAAGATTATACCATCTTTCAATAATTTTTCCAATTCTTTCTTAATAGTAGCTTCGAGCACAAGGTTAATAGGTATTTATTTTTGTCTAACTAGTTTTACCCCTTCCTTGATTTGAATGTCATGTTGTATGAGAGTAGGAGAAAAACCACGAAGTTTCTCATATGACCATGCAAAAACATCTTGAAATTCACAAAGTAGATCAGTGAATTTCGTTTTTTCTTCATCGAAACATTGGGAACCTAGTTTAAGGATATTTGAAGATTCGAGTGTCCCAATATTAAAGGAAATGGTATCGCCAACTTTCATTTTTGACTCTTGTTCCTTATGTGTTTCTTTGTTTCCTACATAACTCGATGAAAATGAACTTTCTAGAGGAGTCAAGCCTTTAGGAAAATTTTCATCCTCAATAGATATGATTTCCTTGGGCTTAAATGGTTCATTTTGTATGAATGCACAAATGCCTTCATCACTCGGGAACACATGCCATGATTCCATGTTATCAGGGACGTGTGGACGATAGAGAGATTCAAACGTACAATCATGTCTTTGAGGAAAAATCTGTCGGGTAGGGGATGCTTTAAACACAGCTAGCCTATCATCCATTGAATTGAGTTCCCTCTTAACATGAGTGATGTTAAATGATAATAGGTTTGAAATGAGCATCCAAACAACATGGGTATAACGTTTAAGAAACTTATTTCTAGGTGAATAAATCTTACGTACAAGATTCACAACAAGTTTGGAATCACAAAAAACTGTAAGGTGGCCACAACCGAGGGTATATGCATTTTCGATGCCTAACAATAAGGCCTCAAACTCGGTGATGTTTTTCGTGCAAGAAAATTCTAACCTATAAGAGAAATTGTGGATTTTACATATAGGAGAATATAGAATAATGTCGGCTCCATTACTTTCGTTTGAGCATGAGCCATCGAAATGCATGTGCCACATTAAATCATCAATATCAATTGGTTCAAGCATAGTGTCACCCTCATCAACAAAGATAGAGTACACTCCCAGATCTTCTTCTAGATAATTCACATTGGGTTGGGGAATGCTCACTATATATGGTGAAATTCTTCCTTCCCTTAGGACTAAAATTTTGTTTCCCTTCCGAGGGATGGACAAATGTGTTCCATCAAGTGAAAGATATCCACCCATTAAGTCTTGCAATTATCTTCCTAAAATAATTGAAGAGTTTCTCACTGGAATATCAATTACTTATATATTGAGGGTTGTTCTTATTTCGGGATGTGCACACAAAACTAAGGTTACATCTATGATTTCACCTATAGTTTATTGTTGCAAGATGTTGTAAGAGTGCATGCTTCTTAAATTTTCATTAGTGCACGATAATCCAAGCTCCTCCATGATAATTTTAGACATTACACTTGGACCAGAACCACCATCAATTAGGAAACAATGAGATATTTTATCCATAATTTTTACAGAGATATAAAAAGGGGAATTTTTTATAGGGTTCCTAAAATTATTTACACCTATCTTATTTACAGTTGAATCCTCTTTTGACTCTTCAAAAATATTGGCTATTGTAGAAACTTTGCCTTCCATAAAATTCTTGAGATGTTTTTGTTGTTCTGGGACGAAAACCATGTCCAAAAGAGTAGCATCAACCTTGATATTAGCCAATTGGTTAAGGATTTTATATTTAGAAGAGGGAATAGAAGAAGTCACTCCTTTATTATTGGAAGTTTTGAAAGATTTTGTACTAGCACTTTGTGAAGATGGGCTTGGGGTGGAATAAGTACGAGGAGGGTCAAATTTTCCCTTGGCAATGTAAGTTTTATTCATGGTATTTATTATCATAAGATATTTTGGTTTGAACCAATATAGAACAACGATTGTGGTATTGAGCCTTTTTCCAAATAGATTATCTATGGCATTTTTCTTAACTTCGTAAGTACTTTCTTCATGATTTTCTTCGCAGAAGTTACACCAATTGTGAGACATAATGGCCTTTGGCTGGAAAGTATTTTCATTAGTATTCCTAAAAGGTGTTGTGGAAGAAGAAGATGCCCCAGGGGAAAGTGAAGAGGCATTTCCCTTTCATTCATAGGCTATCATCCTATTATTCATATCGTGCACGAGTTGTAGGAGGGAAGACATATTTTTCTACTTGACTGAGTCTCCTTTAGGGAGACCCGTTCTCTCGAGTTTCTCCTCATATTCTAGGAAAGTATGAAGAGTGGAACCAAGATTTTCGATCACCTTTTCTTCAAGACTATGATGATAAAGAGAAGGTAATGAATTATAATAATGCATGAAAGCAGATTTATTTTGTGTCCACACATTAATTCAGGGATTTGATTACATAATTTGGTGAAGCGAAGGTTAAATAAAAGACTTAATGGTTTCACCATCTTTATAGGAAATGTTGTTGTATTCCCTTAACTTGTCAACTGGACTCTTGGACTTTCCATAAGTGGACTTGAACCAATAAACCAACTCTTCCCAAGTGAAAATAATTTTCGAAGGGAGATCAAAAAAATCGATTGCATCTTTCCCTTCAAGGGAGTTGACAAATAAGCACATGCAAGTGTCATTATCGTTGGCCCCTATGTTATGACAAACATTATAGAATGATATCAGGTGTTTGTTTGTAGTAACAACATTATTTCCCGAAAACCTAGGTAAATGCTCCTTGAACTTTGGTAATGGGTGGGTGGTAAGTGCTAGATTCAAGGGAGAAGATACGTTCCATGGGGTGGTCGTAGCATATTCCTCGAATTGGAAAAGCCCATATTTATTTATAACTTTAGTAGGATCGGTAGTGAACTGAATAGGGACTTGATGACTGTATATACTACCAATTATTGATGAAGCAGAAGGTTGTGAGGAGGAAGCACCTCTAGTTCCACTAGCACCACTCGCACATGTCATATTGAAGGTGATAGGTATGGGTGATAAAGGTGAATTGGAAGAGTTGGATAAGGTGTGCCTTAGAGAACTTTCTTGGTTTGATAACACAATTTTCCTCCTTCCAATTTCCAAAATAGGAGTAGCTTTGAGGGACAACCCTCTTCTCCTTCAAGAGATGCGAGGATTTGAGGTCATGAAAAAGAAAACCAAGGATTTAGGAAAAGGGAGGTTACTATTGATTTCTGGGTTGCCTTTTCTTGGCTTCCCAACGTTCATGGATACTTATGCCCCTTTCAATTACTTTCGAAGAGTGCTCGAGTTCATCACGAGTACTAGTAGTTCCTAAAATAGTGTTGAATAAGGTCAAGGCAATGCTAGTTTGATCATCAAGACCGTTTCCCATATTGGGTTTTGTTGTAACAAGTATTGTCATGGAAAAATGAATCAAGAAGTATTTAGGCAAAACAAAAAAATTGGAAGATAATCATGAATACAATCAAGCAGAGAGATATGGAAGATCTCCCCAGTATGGTCGCCAAATAAATGTTGAGGAAAAGGTATAGGAATCTTACTCAAGAATTTTAATATATTGTCGTGCTAGGACAAGACAGATGGGAATGTCACCCGGGGTTTATAGCCTCAAAAAAAATCGCTTAATCCACATGTATTAAGTACAAGGGAGAAAAGTTGGTCTTTATATATTATATATAATAGTGCAAAAGAAATAAACTTAAAAAAAAGTTACGTGAATGTGTACAAAAATTACATGAATGTGTACATGGAGATAAAAGCAAAGGAGTGAACCATATCATTAAAACACATGCGTGATACTGAAACAATAATCTGATTTTTATATTTATTTCATTATGAGATACACAATTGAGTTCTCTTTTCAAACCCCTACGAGGGTAGGGACCAAAGTCATATTTAGAAGCCTTCGATGGGAACCATACAAAAAGACTTTGACAATAAAAATAAAACTAAAGCTAAATATCTGGATCATCCTGCCACAAAATGTTGTCACTTTACTATGAAAGATATTCTTTATTAGACATGAAATTGAATTCATAAACAAACAAGAATACACAGACTGTCAAAGATAAATCATACACCTTTAAAACAAGATGATGAAATATGTGACTCTGTTTTTGAATCATGTTGCCTTCAATAAGACCCTGCTATCATCAAGAGGGTCAAGCCTTCTAGTAAACTCGAAATGAATGAAAATTGAAAGCATCTCACTAGTATAGAGAAAACCTTATGGTTTTAGTTCTCCTTCTATTCTCTCCTCCTTTGTCTTTTCATCTCATTGAGCTTTTATTCCTTCTCAATAAGTTATGGTAGTTCAACTACCATTCCTTAGTTAAGCCAAATTAGCTTAACTAATTAGTTGAGACAAATAATAATAGTATATATAAATAAGGGTCTAATTAAATAATAACTAAATAGGTGGGACCCTTTGTGACTCCCAATTATTTCTTTTACTAATCATCAAACATGAAACATAAAACTAAATCGTTTGATTCAAATATCCTCCTTGTAACTCATGTGCCCATATTTATAATCAAATATTTACATATCAGAAAAATATAGTATGACCATATCCAAAAATAGCATTATATCCATGTTTTCCAAAAACATTGCCTAAATATATGCTTGTTGTCCGAAATATTGTTAAATTGAAAGGATTGTCTTCAACATAAAAAGTTAAGATTTAAACATCATCAAAAACTGTATTTACTGTGAGAGGAATTTGGCCTCTTTTCATTGTTGTCCCCTTTTGATTTTTTTGTGGAAGCCTTAGGGTAATTGGAACCTTGATGTTGAAATGCACTGATAACATGAGAACAATCATATTTAAGATGAAGGTGGGAGGACACATATTCAGAGGACTCTTTGGATGATTTGGAGGTAGTGGCCACCCCTTTTCCTTTATCATGCACAGGCTTGGGAACATCATTTTTTAGCCTCTTACTAGCATGAGATGACTGCACGGGTGAGACACCATGATCATCTTGGGAAATTTGATTCTTTGGTGGTGGCGGAGAGGGTAATGGCAAGGAAGAAGTACGCTAACCGTGGTGATGAATAGTAGGCTGGTGGACAATCTCTTACCAACCATCATTGGAAGGTGGTTCTAGTTGTATTGATACATGAGGAGGGACTCAGATACCAGAAAATTTTTGATGTGCTTGGAAGGGAGGTATTTTAGGTTGGGGATGGAGGATCCAAAGGCGAGCTAGGTTGAAGAACCCATCTTGAAAAATATGATTCAATTCTTGTGGATCGACATTGAAATGTATGGAAAACTGAGGTATTCTATGACTTCTTTTCCAATTTCCTCTACCTCTTTTGCCTCTGCTAAATAAAATCATCCTAAAGAAATGTTCCAATTTTTTATGAAAACTCTTGAAAGTCCATGCATTAATACCCTACCTAAATAAAATCAAAGGTTGGATCTATCATTCACAACAAAAGAACATGGAATCTATCCATTCATCATACTACTCAAATCAATAATTAATTTCTATTGAACAATGAATGATGGGGCTATTGGGAATATGAGGGGATTATAATGAGAGAAAAGAAGTAGAATGGATAGGAACGACCAACAGATACTATTCAAGCAAACACATATGAAACTTCCATAAAAAAATATTTCCATTTCCAAATTTCAAATGCCAGTCACTTCCTTTTCCTTTTTATTACTTCTTTTAAAATGAAATTCATAATAACAGAACAGGGAATTGAAATGAACTTGGGAATACGGTGGGCTTGTAAGGAGTGAAAAGTGGTATAATGAACGATAAATGAGATAAATATTGTTCCATTATATAAAATAACATTTTTTCTTTAAAATGACATACCCTCAATTTCAAAAAAAAATAAAAATTAACTATAGGCAATCTCAAGGTTCAAGAAACAACAACTTCCATATCAAACCCAAAGAAGAACTCCATCATTTTCAAACTCAACCATTTAATTTCCACCTTTTCTTCATACATGTTTGATCGAACAACAACAAAATTTATAGACACATTGTTCATAATTCCAACTAACAACGACCATATCTAGATCGCTTAGAATAGACATGGGAAGGCCGAGGAAAAGAACATGTCATCGACCTTAATCATTTATATCAAACTAATTTTAATCGTTTCACAATGGAATGGGCTCAATACCTTCTATTTATTAGTTGGTTACCATTTCTTTTTGTCAAAAATCAAATGACTCCAAATGTCACCGAGCCAAAACCATTATAGCCAATTTCTTCCCACTGTACAATTTTATTTCTTTTGCAGAGTTCCTTTTATATGATAGACTATCAACAAAATCATTCCAACAATTAAAACCAGAAGACATCAAGCACGCAATGGAGTGTAACATAATCCAAAAACTCTTCAACATACGAGCCTAGTATCAAAACTTTCAGTGATTTCTATGCGATGGGATCGGTTTGAAACCCTGGTGCTATTTTATTTATTCACTATACAACCTTCAAAATTGACCAAAACCCCCGTAGGTAGTCAACCAATGAACCAAGATTCAATGCAAGTAAAAAATATCTCTATTGTTAGGTCAACACATAACCATTTCAAAACCCAAGTTCGAGTTTACAATAGTCATGACAAGGAAGAACATGGTCTAAATGGTCAGGTGGGTGAGACAATTCTGCAAGTGGGGTTTCTAAAATGAAACCAAAACCTCCATCATTTTTACAACAAAATTTGACAAAGTCGCTTCCAAGGTGGTTGCAAGGAAAAAACATGACTTTGCATATATTCAAAAACTATGGATTAGAAACTCGACAGGGCCACAAGCCTCTCATGGATTGAGAAGGAAGTAAGAATAACCACATTAAAGAACCCAAAACCCGATTGTCTCTTTTTGTTTACCATAAAGCCCTCCAAGATTCTACCATGAGAAATGGGTGGAAAGAAAACAATTTTTCCATAAATTCTATCAACAAAAGGGAGAAATAATAACCAGTCGTCCACCCCAGGCACAACCATAACCAAATAAACTCAACATGAAGTAGCATTAAACAAATTCAAACTTGCAATATTCAAAACGCCAACCAATATCATTTGCACAGATAGAGGATACATTCAACCATTGTATCTTTCAGAAAGAAAACACTCTATATGCAAATTATAAGAGCCAACATAGATATTCTATCGAGAGAGCAGTGACAATGATGAATGGAAGGGAGAGGTCACCATACCTATGAGGAAAGAGTCGAAAAAACCAAAGACCGCCACTATTCTCCCATCGACTGAGCGAAACGAAGGAAAACTAACCAGAGAAACCAAAAATGTGTCACAAAGTGAGGGTGGTGAGTTCAAGGTGGGGTAAGAACGACATGCAGTAAATGCATGTCACTTCTCCACCCTCTCATTAATTTCTATCAACCATAGCTAGGATGGAGCGCATCCAAACCTTCATTAAAGGCATTAATCAACCATATTCAAATCCAACATGTCCCTTCAAATTTTCCAATTTTAAATGTAAACCCCCCTACACCATAGTTTTTATACCAAAACCATAACATAATATGTCCCATATCCACTTCTAACAAGTTCCAATTTTCAACGATTGAATTGACCAATAAACAATTGCATAAACCATAACTATTATCCACCAAACATAACCAATACCATGAACACAATATGCCATGAATGCAATATGTCATAACCAATGTGTGTGTGAGTTGAAGTTCAAATTTTAACCATATTCCAAAGTAGATGTATAGAAATTAGAACCAAAGTGCTTGTCACTTCAAACTTTCTTTTGTCTTTTAAATTTCCATCCCTTATCATCATTGGTTGCATGTGAAAACTTGTTCGAACTCTTGTGTTTTTCTTAAATTATAAAATTGTTTCGTAAATTTGTCATGAGCGCAATTCAAAGAAGTATTTTGTTTTCACCATGATTTAAACAAGGGGATCCCACCTATCTAGTATATTATTAATATATATGTATATAAATAATAATGCATTGCAACCCATTTGTAGGAAGGGGTATTACGTTGCGCTTCTGGGTGTCAACAGTTAGGATTCTCCTCACTCCCGATATTCAATTTCCACAACTTCAGAGTCTATGTATATGAACTGTTAGTATCACCCGATAGGGTATCCTTAACTTATCTTGTTCCTACGGATTCTTTAAAGGTTAAATGGATAAGTTATTCTAAGTCCTGAGGGTCTTTAGGGTCCTTGTCAACCTTGATGTAAGCCATGGTTATTCTTGCAGGATATGGATAAAAAATATACTGAAGTAGATGTTCATGATCAGAAGATACTGTAAGTGGAAATTTAAGCTTGAATTCATTACTAAACAACATTTTCTTAATTTGTTGCAATACAACTGTGATTTCTGAAGAATGACCAGAAAAAGAGAAATAATGGCATAATTGACATTGTAACACCTTCCAACATGCAGTTTGTCTTCTAGTCTCCTTGTGCACATACCAAGCTTTTGGAACCATTCCCAGAGAATGAAATAATTGGTGTACCCATAACTGAGATGGAAATTGTGCAACTTTCCATACCTTAATACAATTCTCAATGTGCTTAATAATATCAGATAGACCATCATATACCTCCAAGGATAACATCTGACTCTTATTCCTCTGATATTTACTCAACTGCTCAACTTGCGCTAGTAGAAGAAAATGGTGTTGTATAGCAAGCTTGGATTCATCCCAAGAAGAAATACTTCCTTTATCAGTGGTTGGATACCTAGCTGGGGAAGACTTCAAATATAAGTCAAATGTTGAGACTCTCTATTCTACCACAATCTTATCCTGCATGTCAATGCGAAAACTATGTAGATTTGATGTGCAATCATATGCTAGATAATATCTTATCTCCTTTCCAATCCATGTTATTGATTTGATAGTTGTGCAACGTTTGGAAAAATTATCATACCGACCTTGTTTCCAATCATGTAATGTTTCTTCAGAGTCTTTATCCATTGAATGGACATTTCTCTATTAAATAATCGATCCATTAGCAGTGGTATTGATATAATCAACATGTTTCCCTGTAGTCAGAGTGTATATCTAATCAAGAACATCATGCTCCATATTTTCATGTACTGGTTCAGTGTACCTTGGACCTTGATAAGGATCTAATGGTTGAGTGACCTTCATGCTATCATACTCGAAAGTCATAGTTTCCTTCTTAAGAATAATAACAACTTAGTTTTCATAGGCCCAATCAATGCCTAACAGAGTTGGATATGGGTCCTCCTCCCCCATTATTTCAATGACTTCAAAATCAATTACTATTTTGAATCCAACCATGTCTACTTCAATGTTTTGCATCCTTCCTAAATGATGAATGCAGTATTGATTCATCATTTGTAACTAGATAGGGGAATAGACTAGCTTGGTATTTCCCATTTCTTCCCAAGTATTCTTTGGAAATATGTTGACATCATACCCTAAATCCTACATAACTTCCCTAATCACATAATCGTTGATATGAGCATTCAACCTGAACTCTCTTCTAGTTCTTCTTTTCCTCCTCTGAACTCTACATTCATTCCATTCTTGAAGGTTAGAGGAAATTATTTCCTTTGGGTTTCCTTCATCTCCCAAGGCTGCTTTGATTGTGTTCCAAAACTTCTTAGTGAGTTGTTCATCATCCAAAATATCAGAAAATAGCTAAATCCAAATATCAATATCCTTTTGTGACTTACCCGAGGATTACATATGAGCAACTAACTCTCTCAAGACCCTTGGTTGATGGGGATTATAATTTAAACTCATTTCCAAAATTGCAGGTGTTGAATGGATAGGATTTTTTTTGAACATTTCTACTGCATTCCTAAATAATTCCTTCTTCCTTACAGGATCATACTTGGTTTTTTCTGGTGAAGCCTTTTGAATTTGTTTTTGATGTGGGATTTCTGCATCCGCACCAGTATTTACTCCTCCTCTAGTGATGATATTAATATTAGGCCCATCTCTTTCATTCATATCTCTAGGTTCATAATTTATCAATTTTTCTCCTCTTTCTCTGTCATGATCTTCCCATTTAGAAATCAAGTACGAACAATATTCAGTAGCATGAGTGTTATTCCTGTAGTGTGCACACCATGGTCTTCTTGGGAGTGGGAAATATCTTTCCAAGTGCCCTTTCTCATCACAAGTATAACAACAAATTGGTCCTCTTCTACCAGTTCATCCACCTCCTCCTTTATGACCTCCTCTAGGTCCTTGAGTTCCTTCATTGACCCTGAATGCAGATTGGTCCAACCTCTCTGGAAGAGCATCTAGAGCACGAAAATGATTCATAGTATGAGTAGGAGACCCACAAAATTTGCAGTATACTATATTCGGGGTAGGGGTATACTTATGGAGAATAGGGTAGTGTCATGGGGAATTCCCATGACTTATGTAGATCTTACAATACTCAATACTATGGTCTCCTTGATTATTTAGAAAGGAATGGTATTGAATAGGCCCATCAAATGGAGTTGTAAAGTCAATTTGTGTAACTCATTTTTCTAGTACCACTGGCAAAAGAGCTATTGGTGTATTAGAGGGACCTATACCCCTCATTCTCGGACATTTATTTTTTACATGACCTTCCATGTAATAGCTCATACACCAAAATTGCAATCGACCTACTTTGGGAAGGGTCAACTCTTTAGTTTTCTGAGTTAACATAGAGATTTGGCCTTGAAGTTGTGTGATATTCACATATTCCAGAGGCCTCATGACTCTTAAGCTCCCCAGATAACCTGCCATAGCATCAATATTCATGGCTTTCTCCAATACTTCTCCCAGACTAGTTATCCTTTGTTGAGTTAAATGGATATGAGTCAAAGGTAACAACCCCTAAATAAACCACTCTCTCTTGTGATCCTCATCGATAGGGTTTTCTAATTTCCCTATTACATCCTTAAATATCTGGTTGTATTCCCAAGCAGACTCACAATATCTCTACTTTATCTCTTACAACTCAGAGAGAGCTTGTTTCTATGACTCTGGTAACCATAATTCTTCTATAAATCTATGCTTCAACTAAGCAAGCGTGAAGGATTGCCCCTGATATCTAGGCTCAATTTCCTTCATGTAACATCTAAGAGCCCGACCTCTCATGGTATTATGGAACTCAACTAACTTATTCACATACTTCACAAAGAAACCAATGTTTCTCAACATCCTTTTCCCCTTTACGCAAAAATTTAGGGTATCAGGTGAGAGATCCTGCATGTTGATTCACCATCGAGGGATTTGGAAACCCTATTAAAATGAACCTCAAAGGTCTTAGTTGCGATATAACTAAAAAACTTGGCGCACTTCCACTACTACCACTACTATTACTTGATTAACTCGAAGCGTTAGGAATAACATGAATTAAAGTAGGGTTTATTGTAGAAATTACCATATTTGTAGATGGCGTTCAGGGAATGGGTGATTCATGGTTTGCTCCTTTACCTCTAGAACAAAATTCTTTGTTGTTGGGGGTCTCATTCATTTGAAGTGGTATGTTTATATCCTGATGCAATCCAGCTTCTTCCGGTGTTGCATGTTCTGATTCTCCTGCAACTTCTTCTACGCTTCTAACTTAGTATTCCTCTTTAGTGGAAATTTCTATCATTACTCTTTCATCTGTCTCTTCTACAATTCCTCCCTCTTGTCTAATTCCTTTAGAAACTTCACCTCTCTCACCAAATATCTCATTTAACCATTGGTTGGACACCCTTCCTCGTCTTTGCATCTCCCACAACTTTTCTAACTATTTTTTCCGATTACTATCAAAATCAATCTCCTTTCATGATCAATATGGTCTCTTGATTTCTATTTTCATCTATTTACACCACCTCTTTTCAGCAATAACAAGCCTCCTTTGATCTCGTTCATCTCTAACACTCTTCTCTCGATGACCCCCCCATATATCAAGGAAAATATTCCTTTACCTAACTCATGAACCCTATCCTAAACCACCCTCCCCCAACCATAGGGGTTTACACTACCATATCAACTGAAGGAACATGTAACATTCATTATTCTACTAATAAAACCTTGATTCACGGAGGGGTTTCCCGCAACAGTCTTCCTCTAGCTCCTTCTCTAAATATTTCTTCATCTTTAGAAAAGGCTTGATATCTTTCTATAGTGAACTCGATATTGTAACCCTCCAAAGTATTCTGCACCCAGAAATCCACAGAATGAGAAATATGATGATCTAGCCAATGAAGAGAGAATACACTTTCAATAGTCCAGTTATATCTCTTTTTGAATCGATATTTGTATTATGGGGCTTCTTGCAGTAGATCTAGCCACTAAAACAACTCTTTAGGGAACTTGATCCAGAAGATCTCGTATTGGTCACTAGCAGGATTTGAATAGAAAATAGTTTTTTTTACAACCCTAAATATTTTGTGCCACAACTCAGCTTCCTATTGTATGAATTTGTCGCACCTTCTTCCCACTAGTTCTCAACATTATATTTATAGATCCGATGAGGCATCCTATAAAAAGTCACTTCAAAGCTTGGTCTCGGTAGCATAGCCATTTGTTGGTGCAAGATCAAGACCACAGTTCTCAAAGGTTACCAACAAAACGCACTGTTGTAGTCTAGGTATGTTTTCATATTCAACCTTCCACAAAGGAAGGAGGTCTCACCAAATCATAGCCGAGACTTATGGGGTGAAGAGAGTTAAGGAGAATGTACCATCATATCTATATTTTCACTTATTAGATTAATATATTAGCACCCAAAGACATCTAGTGACTAATATCATATACTAGACAGACAAGAATGAAGAAACTACGCAACATAAACATGGATCAATGCTCATCATAGCAGATCAACAATAAGATAAATTTTTAGGGACTAAAACAATCAATTATATTATCAACATCTTCATCAAATTGTCATACAATACATGCGTTTCTCATAAAAACTCAAAACCTTACTACATAAGCACAATAATACCAACAAGGACCATTTCAATATGTTATCTTGACAATGCTAACTCTATCACAACCATAATAGTGCTAACAAGGATGACAATAACACTTTCTTTCTCTCTTGTTCACTCATCAACTCGTTAAATTTTTCATTGTCGCATTGCCTTATTATTTATACTCTCCCCTTTACACTTCTTGGATTCCTTATTCTGCTATCTTCTCATCTTACAGTTGGCACTTGATGCTTTTGACCTTTTTCCATTGCTTTTCCAACTATTGCATGGAACTTTTGGTTGTTTTTGTTGCTATTATACTTATAGTTAGCTTTTAGTGATTCTAACCATTCCCACTTCTTTTAGTCTTCTAGATGGCATGTGGCACTTTCCCAAAATTTTGGCATTTCCAAAATGGAGGGCCCAAGAATTTTAGCTAAGTGATATTATGATATAGTTGAATGAATTACGCATGACTTTGTCCTAAGTGTTTTATGAAGTTGTAATAGAAATACCTTGTTGTTGGTCACTATAATTGCTTAATTAATTTTAAACAACCAAGTGAAACATAAATTATCAACCCAGGGAAGTATTTTGTTTCAAAGATAGCCACGCACTATATATGCTCAATTCCAAAAGCACTTAGTGTTGTAGTAAAGAAATTCACACTATTTATTCTTGCTTGAATGAACTGAAGCTCTGAATCAAATCACAGGAAAGCAATTCCCCTATTGCAATTCTTTAAAGCTTAATTAAGAATCCTGGATTACATTAAAAATAATACTGCAATGGGAAAGAACAACTATCTTGCAATCAGAGAACATGACCCTTACTCTCGAACAGAGACTCAGTACTAACACTCTTTCATGAAAACAATAATGCAGAAAACAATTAACTCTATCTAACAGAAACCAAAGCACTTAGTTCCTTTCTGTCTAAGCAGGAGCCTTNATGAGAAAGGACGTTGTATACCTTGGAATGATCAGATGAAATGATAGTATAAGTCTAAATACAGGTGATCCAGGGTATAATAATGGCAAAAAGTATGGGCAAAAAGGTACAATATGTGGTCCTAACACTTGTATGTCTTATTGTATTGTTCATATGAATACACTTATACATCCCCTTTAAATTCCAAATGTTTTATACATATGGGAATTATAGGCCATGTTAAGACCTGGGCATGCATTTTCATCATGTCATAGTTTCACGCATTTTTAAGCATTTTTTCCTTTATGCATTTTTTTGCCTTTACAAATAAGTTTTAAACATTTATGCACAGTAGAGGGCTTTTGGTTTCATAATGCACAACCAAAGTATTGATATATGTAAAATGAAAAAATAAAAACTCAAATTTTTGTCACTCAATTTGAAGGTCATATGATTCATAGGCATGCATTTTATAGTAATCTAGTGTTACCATACATTTACAAAAGGTCTTGGATTTGGGTTTCAGGTAGAAGTCCTTTTTCATTTTAAAATGCACTCTAGATGATATAGATAGATTCATAATGTTATTGAATTCACCCAAAAACATACATCACTAAATTTGGAGCTATATAGAAGCATGGGTGCACATTTCTATTAGGGAACTTTCTGTTTATTTGGTCTCTCAATTTACAAGGTAGATTTTGCCTCTTTTACAAAACAACCACTTTTATGTTAACAAACACAAAAATTTATATAGGTGTAAAATAATCTAAGACACCCTCATAAACTTGAGTCACTCAAATTGTAAGAGTGTTAAGATTTGGGCATGAATTTTCATCATGCCATGGTTTCATGCATTTTTAAGCAATTTTCCCTTTATGCATTTTTTTGCATTTACAAATGAGTTTTTAACCTTTATGCATAGTAGATGGGTTTTTGTTTCAAAATGCACAAATAAAGTATGAATATATGTAAGATGATAAAATACAAACTCCACAACTTTTATCACTCAATTTGGAGGTCATATGATTCCTAGGCGTGCATTTTATAGTAATCTAGTTTTACCATCCATTTTACAAAAGGTCTTGAATTTGGGTTCCAGGTAGAAGTCTTTTTTCATTTGAAAATGCACTCCAAATGATAATGATAGATTAAAAATGTTATTAACTTCACCCCAAAACTTAGATCACTAAATTTGGAGCTATATAGAATCATGGGCATTCATTTCCATTATGGAACTTTAAATTGATTTGGTCTCTCAATTTACAAGGTAGATTTTGCCTCTTTTACAGAACAACCACTTTTATGTTCACAAACACAACACTAAATATGTAGAGAAGAGTAAAATAATCTAAGACGCCTTCAGAAACTTGAATCACTCAAATTGTAGATGTGTTAAGACCTAGGCGTGCATGTTTCATCATGCCCCGGTTTCATGCATTTTTGAACATTTTTCCCTTTATGTTTTTTTTTTTGCATTTATAGCAGAGTTATGTCTTTAGACAAATTAAGTACATAGGAATGTTGTTCATAGGAATATGACTGAAAATGGATATTGATCCATTTTCTAAGATGGATGTTGACACCATAACTTCAACAAACCTCTATTTATTGATTCTTATTTTTTATCTTTAAAATTCATTTTAATATCTCATGCTTCTCATATTATAAGATAACAGTTTAATATGTAATACTTCTTATATTGTGGAAGGGTGATCATGGAAAGGCACTAGCCTCGGAAAAGGTAAATGACTAAGAAAACATCGACAACGATGATGACATATTTGAATTGAACCTGGTTGAGACAATAAAAAATAATGTGAAAAAAAAAGCATTGATCTTATTGAATTGTGTATGTGTTAACCAACGTAAGAGATCACACAAAGATGCAGAGTTTTGATGGAGGAAAGAAAATGATCTACCGTAAGCACAATCTTTTAAAAAGGTTCACATATGTTCATTTATGGATTTTTTTTTCTACTTTTATATGATCTAAATAAAATATGTTTTCCTTTTATAGGAATTATTCAAAAAATTTCAACATCTTTCTCATGAGGATGGTGTTGGTAGCAACAATGCTCAAAGACCACAACTTCCTACCATGAGCCACATACCCGTGAGGATATTTGGATCTCTTAATGTGGCTGATAGCCCCATGACTAAGATGATTGAACATTCTAGATCCCATGGCACAACCTTGACACAGTGCACGTCAGACCAAGCACTTGATGGTGGAGATGAGGAAATTCATTATTCTACAAATTTATTTCCTAGATCATCACGTGTTACTAGCAAGGGAACACTGCCAATTACCTTTTTGGTGGACAAGAACATTGTTATGATCATGATACAAAAAATCCCAGGTATTTATTAATGTCTTAATTATTTCCTATTATCTATTTGAAATATACTTCTCTATGATTATTTTAAATTAATGGTCATAATGATCTACATGGAAAAACACCTTTTTTAAGCATATGAATGACAAGGCCTTAAATATTTTTGGGCCCACCATACACACACGATGGAAGTCTTAGAATCTCAATTTGAAGAAGGAACTTATTGACCACTTGGTCGGCCTATTTGGTGATTCCTTCAACAAAATTGGAGTCACCTCATTGGACGATACATATTTGAAATATGTGAGGGACCAATATAGGGTTCATTTGCAAAAAAACCTTAGGTATGAGCATCCTTCGATGATTCTTGGGATTGAGTGGAAGAAACTATTGGAGGATGCAAAGGAGAAGAGAATGAGAAAAGAAGGAAAGATTCCACCTAGACCAAGAAGGTATATCATATTTTGAATTTAATATGTTGAATTTTCATTAGTTATATATTAAAATTGCGATATACAACATATTGGAAAAATTTTCTAGGCTCCAAAACACGTCAAAACCAACCAAGACAAGACTAGAAAAACATGGGAAACACAAACTTGGCCAGGGTGGTTACGTGAAACTAAAAGCATGAATTATAAGTACCAAATAATTAAACCATAGAATTCCTATCATCATCCAACTTTTATTTGATTGCATCCAATAAGCCAAATTTTAGATCTTGTGCAATGCATGGGGATCAATTCAAAACTACGACCACATAATAAGACCTCCAACTCGGTTTCAAGTGCGACTTTCAAGTCGTGGTTGAACGCCGACAAAGCATGGGGAAAACACAATCTTCCCCTTTGAACGACTTCGTAAGTAAAATCGATAGAATTTAATTGTTGATTACTTGTAAAATCTATTCACAATTGATTTCACCCATAAATGAATGTGTCTTTCTGTTTTAAGAAAGAGAGCAACAACAATAATGAGGCCAGCAGTGGGCAGTAGCCCCATCATAGTGGAGTGTAGTTGGATGATGGTGGTGTGTAACCCGACCATGACAATGGAGTGCATCCGAACGATGTTGGTGTGTAGCCCGCCCATGAAGGTGGACTGCAACCCGATGATTGTTGTGTGCATCCCAACCATAATGGTATTATGGCTATAAAATCAGAAGTATGGATTAATAAAATTATTAATATTTACTTGCAGATGTTGTACTTATAACTTTTCTTATTAATATTTACTATGCCACTTTAAATTATTTTCCAGTAGATAGATTGGGTATCGGGAATTGAGAGTGATGTGGGAGGGGGAATGAGCTTCCACCTTCATGTGTTTGGCCATGTTCAGTAGAGAATAAATTGTTCTTGAAACCAAGAGAAGATCATTCAGGTATTCCACTTTAGTATTTTGAGATTCTTGTACATGTCGATATGTATGTTTAATTATTTAATTATTATTCAGTCATATAATCTTTTATTCTCTATTGATTTATTTAAGTCTTTGCAATGGAAATGAAACTAACAACTATCCTACGGTGTGATGTGGTTGTACAATAAACCCTTGTTAAGCTATGTGGTGAAGTGGATCTTACGGCTACTCTTCTTGAATAAATATGGATGATAGTAGCTATTAAGTTTTGGAAGAAACAATAGGACTACAAAGATGTTATTTTTCGACACATTTCATGTTTTGCTCATGGGATATCAATAACATTTTTCCCATAGGCTAGTGGGAAGATTTGTTTATGCTAAAATTCTTCCCATAGGCACGTGGGAAGAGTTGTAGATGATACAACTCTTCCCACATGCACGTGGGAAGCGTTTCCATGTATACAACTCTTCCCATAGGCCAGTGGGAAATGTCTCCATGCTAAAACTTTTCCCACAGGCTTGTGGGTAGATTTTCCATGTAGAAACTTTTTCCACAGGCCTATGGACAAAGTTGTAGCATGGAAACTCTACCAACAAGCCCGTGGGAAGATTTGTAGAATGGAAACTCTACCAACATGCATATGGGACGAGTTGTCATGCTATATGAAAATTTATGAGAATTATTTCAATGATTTATGTGACATATTTGTGTTTAGTAGAAACATCTATCAATGCTACTCAAAATATCCCATTACGAAAACTTGTAAGTAGTGTTTTGGAAATACTAATCAAAGTATTGTGGGAAAAATTGTAAATATTATTTGGTTATTTGTAATGACTTTGTTGAAGGACAAGGTTAGGGAAATGGTGTTGAGATAGTTTTTCTCTGGATATGTGGGGTGTTCACTTCGGACTAAAAGGATATCCAAATTTTATTACCTTTTATCTTTTTTTGTTTTTTTGATCTAATTTCTTATGTATTATTTACTAATAAAATCCACACTATCACAATCGGTTGCAATGGAATCTCATTACAAGTAGAAGGGTGACCAACTAGTTGACACTTGTTGCAATTGTTTGCACATTCCATCACATCTTAACATAGTGTCGACTACCATGGTCTAATATAGAGAAAATTCAACCTACTAGTTTTTGTTCCACCATAATTCCCTCCACTCTCTTTGTCATGCGCCTCCCAAAGGATGACTTATACTTTATGATCTAGAATGCAATAATTTAAAATACAATTTATGGAAATATTATATAGGTTTCCCATGGTGAAATTGTATTTTTCATAGTAGATAACCAATCATATTCATTGTTTATGGTCATACATATTTGGTACATAACCCAACTTGAGGAACTTTGTGATTTATGTGAAATAATTTTGAGCTACTTCCACCCATAATAGATTTAGATGTGGGAATTCATCCAAGGTATCCATAGTTTCCACATATTTTCCCACAGGCCTATGGCCAAAGTTTCCACATCTATGCCCTTAGTCCTATGGGTATCTAGAGTTGTGGCACCTACAACTCTTCCCACAGGCCTATGGGAAGAGTTGTCACATCTCTTCCCACAAGAATGTGGGTAGAGTTTTAACATCTACAACTTTGTCCACCAACCTATGGAAAGAGTTTCCACATATTTTCCCATGGCCCTGTGGGAAGAGTTGCCACATATCTTTCCACAAGCTTGTGGGTATAGTTTCCACATCTCTTCCCACGGGCCAGTGGGAAGAGTTGCCATGTAGCAAACTTAGATAACTAAATTTGGAGCTATATAGAAGCATGGGCGTGCATTTCCATTAGGTCAATTTCTATTGTTTTGGTCTCTCAATTTACAAGGTAGACGTTGCCTCTTTTACACAACAACCACTTTTATGTTTGCAAATGAAAATCTAAATATGTAGCTAGGTGTAAAATTATTTAAGACACACTCAAAAATGTGAATCACTCAAATTGCAGGCGTGTAAATACCTCGGTGTGAATTTTAGTGAATCTTGGCGTGCATTTCTGCACAAATGAATAAATTACAGTTTAAAAGAAACACAAGTATTTTTCTTAATCAAGTATTCCATTTCATCATTTCTAGAGTCGTGTACATGTTGATATGTTTATTTATTTATTTAATTATTATTCATTCATATCCTTGTATTCTTTGATGATTTCTGCAGGTCTTCACAATGGAAATGCAGCTAACAACTAGCCTATATGTGATGTGGATGTACAATCTCCTTCCTATTTGATCTCATGGACATAGGTAGTAATTACTCATTTTTCCATTTTAGTTAATGTCTCTACACAGATTCCAAAGATTCATGTATATTTAAACCCTTTACCAAATTATGGACATAAATGACCCTAGTATACAGTCTTTAGGGTTTACAACAGACACGGTCCTATAACATGTAACTTGTAAATTACCAAAGACATACATGGGTGTGAATTTCCATTAGGTCACTTTCTATTGTTTTCGTCTCTCAATTTACAAGGTAGACTTTGCCTCTTTTACACAACATCCACTTTTATGTTTGCAAATGAAAATATAAATATGTAGACAAGTGTAAAATTATCTAAGACACCCTCATAAACTCGAATCAATCAAATTGTAAACATGTAAAGACTTGGGCATTCATTTTAGTGAATCCTAGCATGCATTTCTACACAAATGCATAAATTATAGCTTAAAAGAAAAACAAGTATTTTTCTCAATCAGGTATTCCATTTTAGTCTTTCTAGAGTCTCAGACATGTTGATATGTATGCTTGTTTATTTAATTATTATTCAAGCACATAACCTTGTATGCTTTGATGATTTCTGCAGGTCTTCGTAATGGAAATGCAACTAACAACTAGCCTATGTGTGATGTGATTGTACAAGATCCTACCTCATCAAGCTCATGGACACAACTAGTTCGCTAATTTTTCCATTTTAGTTAATGTCTCTACATAGTTTCCAAAGATTCATGTATATTTAAACCCTTTACCAAATTATGGGCACAAATCACCCTAGTCTATAGTCTTTAGGGTCTACAACAAAGCTTCATCCCTGTAACATGTAACTTGTAAATTACCAAAACCATACATGGCCATGCATTTCCATTAGGCCACTTTCTATTGTTTTGGTCTCTCAATCTACAAGGTAGACTTTACCTCTTTTACATAGCATCCAATTTTATGTATGCAAATGAAAATCTAAATATGTCTAGAAAGGTGTAAAATTACCTAAGACACCCTCAAAAACTTCAATCACTCAAATTGCAAATGTGTAAAGCCCTAGGTGTGCATAGCCTAGTGTACATTTCTACACAAATGAAAAAATTATAGTTTAAAAGAAATGCAAGTATTTTTCTCAATTAGGTATTACATTTTAGTATTTCTAGAGTCTCGTACATGTTGATATGTTTGTTTATTTATTTAATTATTATTCATTCATATAACCTTGTATTCTCAAATGATTTATGCAGGTCTTCGTAATGGAAATGAAACTAACAACTAGTCTATGTGTGATGTGATTGTATAAGATCCTTCCTCATCGAGATCATGAACACAAGTATTTAATATTCATTTTTCCATTTTAGTTAGTGTGTGTGCATAGTTGCCAAACATTCATGTGTATTTCAACCCTTTACTAAATTTTGGGCACAAATCACCCTTATATGCATTCTTTAGGGTTTACAATAAATCCACAATCCCATAACTTGTAAATTAACAACACCATACATGTATTTGTCTTCATAAAGTGTGCATTTCTCATCATGCCCCATTTTCTTTCATTTTTATGCATTTTTCCCTTTATGCATTTTTTTGCATTTACAAGGCAATTTTAGCCTTGATGCACAACATAGGGTTTTTAGTTTCAAAATGAACAACTAAAGTATGAATATATGTAAAATGGTAAAATCCAAACTCCACAATTCAAACCACTCAATTTGGAGGTCATATGAGTCTTAGGCATGCATTTTACAGTAAGATGTGTTTACCCTCCATTTTACAAAAAGTTTGGAATCTTGGTTCAAGGTAGAAGCCATGGAACCAAAGGGCTTCGAATAATAGCTAGAAATTGAGTTTGTCGCAAGCCATATGGGAGTTCGTTGAATGGGCGTCGTAACAACATCGGAAAATGATTCAAATGTACTAGTGAAATGGGTAATGGATGCCACTTGAGTGTGGTTCCCCATGTTTGAGTGGACGTGGAGCCACTTGTGGTACCAATCTTAAATGTTGAGAGGCTTGAGGTTCTTTGATACCTTGGCTAGAATATTTTCATGATGGGATTTTTACCATAAACGTCTCGAATGTGGTTGATATTTCACTTTTGGATGGTCTGTGTGAATTCCAATAGAAACAATCGCGTGGATGTGCATATATCGCACAAAAAGCCAAATTGTTGAGTCGCTCAGATTTATTAAACACCCACTTTCCATAGTTTTTTTCCTTGTTGTGTGTGGTATATTAATTCCATGAGTATGCACTTGGTGTATTGGAATGATGACTTTTCCAGTGTTCACCTATATATCTCTATTAGAAGTTTTTTAGGTGATAGTATGTTAAGAACCAAAGATTGAATACAAAAGCACCACAACATATATAAAAGAATAATAGGAAAAATCTCCTTTATTACTATCAAACCCTTGAGGTAGGGAAACACCATACAATGGATCCTATTATGGAAATGATCCTCTCCTGTTCACTTGCCTCTTTGAGGGGGCATCCTCCTATTGAGCTATCGCTCCAAATACAATAATTCTCTTCATGTCCCATTACATTGCTTGAACCCCTTTATATAGTGCTACCATCACCTAAGAACATTCTAGAGGAGGAATCTTCTAGAAGTAGAACCTTCTAAGAAGTCCTTTTACATTTATTATAT